>QKYT01000715.1:13211-29262 GCA_003550305.1 Glomus cerebriforme
TTATCATTCATTTTATTATTCATTTTACATCATAATTAAAACTAAAATTATGAAAAAATATATTTTTTTTATAAATATTAAATATTAAGTTTTTTCTTTTTACTTACCAATTAAAAATAACTGCTATATATGTTTATAAACTTTTTAACATATTTAATAAAAAGTGAATAGAAAAGTGATGGGGAAAGTGATGGGGAAGTGATGGGAAAAAGAAGTGGTTATTACCGTTGTTTTGAATATTGATTAAAAAAAAATTTTTTATTTTTTATTAAATCTGTGTCACATGAATATGTAACACATTTAATTTAGATTTGTGTAATGTATAACTTACTAAAATAATTAAATTTTTACAAAAATCTCAATTTAATCTAATTCCGAAAATCGGCCCATATGCTTGTATATATATCAGATTCCTTCCTGTTAATTCATTTGAATAAATGTTTGTTCTTTTTTTCTTTTTTTTCTTTCTATTTCATATTAATAACAATAGCCTAGTTATTTCATTTTAACAATTTAACATAGTCTATTTGATATTCATTAGAATTATTATTCTATAATCAAGACTAGTTACATATATTGTCTAAACTCCTTAGTAACTAAATCACTTTGTTCTAAAAGAATAATATTATTATGATGTTCAGATGTTAAGTAATTGATGCATAGAATCTTTTGTCCCAATGATTATATAATTATAAGAATAGTTTTATTAGAATTTATTCTTAAAATTATTTATTTATTAATAAATATATGAATAGTTTTAGAGATCGCTCCTCAGTCAATATTTGTCCAACCAAAAAAAGTTTCTGCTTCGTCTTCATATTATCAGTGAATATTTATAATTCAACAATTGATTAATGCAAGTTTCATTTTTCTTCTTACTTTCTGAGATTAAATACGAAATTATTGTCAATTCATATACAGAATATTAAATGAAGAAATATTTTTTTTATTTTATTAACCATTATCTGACTATTAATATAATATTTTATACACTATAACTAGAGAAAATATCTATACAACATTTAAAATGATTTAGTTATCTAATTATTAAGAAATCTAACGATTATCATTGTTCTGTATTTTTAGAAATATAATATAGCTTCACTAGTCTAGTATTATGATAATCGCGAAGATTTTAGCAGCAGCAGCATATAAGACTTGAGAGAATTGATGGATGATAACCAGGGTGTAAGATATTGGTTAATTAAATATTTCTATTTGTAAATGAAAGAATTTTAATGAATAGACTATTTAACTTTACATTATTTAATAAAAATTTATTAGTTTAAAACTTGCTTTATATCTTAAAGCTCCATTTTTATGTTTCTTAATAACACTTTCTACCTCAATATCATCCTCATTATTAGTGGTTAATCGAAGAATATCACACTTAAGCATAGGGATTTCCTTACCATGGAAAATAAAAGAGTTACTAATATAGCTCGTATGGTACTGTATATACTGCACTTAAGACACTGTTGAAGTGACATAGTTTTTACTATGAACATCCTATGGTAATATGTTAATTTTAATGAAGTTTCCATTTTTTTGGAAATGTCTCAGTTACCTAATGGTAATTGGACAGGTTTCCACTGTAGATATCAGAGTATCCTGCATCACTTCAACCAGTGAGAGTAAGCACTTACATCTTCAATTTCTTCTCCAGATTCTTCCTCAATTCCTTTCTCAAATTCTTCAAAAGTCTTAACTTTTTCCTTAATGAAATATTCTCCAATTGCAGAATCTTCATCAATTTCATTATAAAATCACGTAAATCTATTGGTATATTATATTTCATAGAAGAAAAATCTTCTAGTTGCGTTTTTCTGTAACTTTCAATTGAATTGCAATCATAATCACTTCTTTCAAATTTTTTCTTCAAGTGATGAAGATTCATAACTGGAATCCACTCTTTTACTATACGTACTATATATAACATCATATATTAATCTTATAAGTGTAATTGGAAAAATACCTTTGTCACTCATGAAAAATATCACAGAGATTAATATCAAGTCATTTTCTGAGTCATTATAAAATAATATCATCATAAATAAAAAATTTAAAATTATTGTAATAATTTGACATTACAATTTCATCAAAAAATTTTTGGGTAAATAACAAAATTTATCATAAGTATAGTGAGTAGTATAAGAAACTTTAATAACTAGACTTGCTCAAATAAAGAATAATATGCAGGGATCTTACTATTTTAAGGGATCATTGTTATATTAAAGAGAAGACATTCTTGGATATAAAAATACTAATTGTGCAAAATGTTTTATAAATTTATTAAATAATAATCAGTATCATAAGTAGCAATGATTTTGTATTGAATAGTCATGTTTGTTTTACTGCATATTTTGCTTGATTTTTTTTTATGAAATTTTAACTAAACCTCATAAAATTTATTGTATAATTTAATTCTAGTCATTAACTGAATATTACTTCAGATTCTGGAGAGATTCTTATATTATGCAATGCGGTTTGTTGTATATATAAAAGCATTAACTATAATTTTTAGATAACTTTGATAAAATTAGATATTAAATTTACTATTTATTTTAGCATTTTAATATATTCTTTACTCTGACATTGGAAGTCTTCACAAAGATCATGATTGAGATTAATTTCAATCCCAATCTAATCATGATTGAAATTTCATATGAAATCTTATTTGTGGAGTAAGATTGGATTGAAAAGCCATGCAGACTATTAGTTAATTAAAATTAAAGGAAATTATGCATAACTTTATGATAGAAATATTTTAATTAGGATTTTACATGTAATTACATATGTGAGGAATACATTGGTATACATTTGCATTATTCAAAATATTGATTGCTATAAGTAAACTTAGTTTTCAGGAACCAAACATCCATTTACAATCTTTTTGATTGAAATAAAAATTAAAATAATTATTTTAATTCTATTGATTTTATTTCAATTTTTTTAAAAAATCTTTAATTGCTATCATTGATAATCTTCAAATGATAAATAAGAATAATCATGTGCTTTTACAGTTAACGGCAAGAAGTATAAAGAAATATGGTATAATTTACCATCAAAACTTTATCTGGTAGTATCATTAAAATATCCTGGTCGCTTTCGAATTCAGTCTCATCGAAAATTTTGGTTATAAAATCATAAATTATATTCCTTAATTTGGGAGTAATTTCTACTAAATATTAAAATAAAATAAATATATTCAGAGATTTCAGATTTATAACTGTCAGCAGTTTCGAAACTATAATTTCTACAAAATCATTATTTTCATAATCACCTAAAGAAAGTTATTTGACCTGTTATTTATAGTTCAGTCATTCTATCTATTAATTAATAATAAAACAAATAATTTTTTTGCTTTGATACTTAAATAATTTTACAAGTATTGTAAGTATTATTATTTCATTAAATATATATAGTACATACATGTTAATAATCTCTCAAGAAAGTATGAGTAACAGGTAACGAAAGATAGAAATTCAATTGAAACACTATAAAAATTTCTAATATATTATTTAATTTTTTTTTAAAAAAATAATATATAAGAAATGCCAATAAATTGTCGTCAAAAATGTCCGGTGCGTCCGGAATATGCCTTCACTCCAGAAACTTCCAATATTCCGGACACTGAGACATTAACTCGCCTAGACATTTTTGGATGAGGGACGTTTTTTTGGCGGACATTATTTTTTTTTATAGGGTAACTAAAAAGGATATGTTACTAGGCCAGATCATTCAGATTTTTGATCGGGTTTGAGTCGATAAACATTGGCTGAAAAATTGTGTAATGCGTTCAGTGACCCGATTTTTGGAATTTTTGTTCATGTTTTAAAATAAACAAAAATGAATTAAAAAACATATGGGCTAATTGGTTGAAGTTAAAACTTTTGTAATCTGTACATCAGAAATGAACTGGTCTACTTTCACTGCGGAGATCAGTAAAAGGCATTGGTTAAATTCTGGAATTTTTAAAATATGAAGGGTTGGAAATTATTGATTAAGGGCATTCAAGCACCCCCCGCCTCCCTCAATGGATTTATTGAATGATCTGATTGGCTAAAAAAAACAAAGTGTGATCATCACTTAAGTCAATAGTCTACTTCAGAGTTGGTCGATAGGAATTTTTGTAGGAGTCTTTTTCAATGGCAACGACTCCGATAAACCTACAATCGCAAAGATGAAATCTACAGTTCACGAATTCACCTCCTCACTCCGTCGAAAAGCCATCTCTTACGAACACATAATATATTTAACTAACAAAATATTACTTCCTAAACTAGAATACATGATGCAAACATGTGTTTTATCTGATCTTCAATGCGACGCACTTTTAAATCCTATTAAAAAACTTTTCAAACAAACACTACGGTTACCCTTAAATACACCCAATAACGTTATACACAACACTCTATTTCCTTCAATCAATAATCTAAAATCTACCCAATTACAAGCCCAACTGTCCAACATTAACACACTACTCCATACTCCTATCCTTAAAACGATAGCCACCCAAAACTTATTAAACACGCAATATTTTTACTGGACCCCTACATTCCCAGACCACATTACTATTAACAATAGCTCTCTATCAACGCATAATGCGTCTTATTTTACTAAATGCATAAAATTATTTGCTTCTTTTCATATTTCTTTATTACCAAATATAGATACCTCGATACAAAGTTCTTTTCAAGAACCCATTACAAAGTACTTTCCTGATTTCACGCATAAAGATATTAATTCGCTACGGAACAAAAGGATCATATACGCTAAACAAGTTACCGATAACGCAGGATTATATCTATTACCTTACCCTGAAACAGAAGCCCTCAATCACCAAGGACCTATCCCTTCTTGGTACAAAAAATTAGAATCAGAATNTTCCATTGGACCCAACAAAGTNCTAATCACTCCCCTACAGAATCCGTTTCTCAAAGACCTCCCGATCTCTCACATTCCTAACGATATTAACAAAACTTATTATCGTCATAGNTCCAAAGTATGGGTTTCCTATTGGGACCCACATACCAATAATATTTTACTCGGTCGTATAATCGAAATTTTTAACCCATCGCACGGAATTTCCACCGCGTATATTGAACACTGGAACTACGACCCATTACCTCAAGACCAATTATTTAACACGCCCANAAANTTAATACCAATTTTTACACCCTGTGCTGGCTGTCAGAGACACACTTATTATTACCGTGACATTCGCCCAAAATGTGTTTTAAATACCCCTTTATTCAATCTTCATAGAATTTCTATACGTGACAAAAATTATAATCCTTTTAATAATTGTAATATTCCTTACGCAACTTATATCATTACCAAAGATCCCTACAATTCATTACGAGTTACCACTTATAATTTATATAGAGAACTCTCAACCCCCCCCCCTGCTATTCCAATTACGGATACTCCCCCCTGTACATCTCCTGTTAATGGACCACTACACCATCCCACAAGTTCTAACTCGTCTTCTATAATAGATCCTATTATTTTACAAACATTTTTAGGATGTAACACCACATTACTGNGACTCCATGAAATCAGACAAACTAACAAAAACCATAACAAGTTTATTTTTTATACTGACGGTTCAATTAAACATCTTTCCACTGCACAATGCCGTATCGGTTTCGGTTGGATCGAATTACAAGCACACCCTCATACTACACATTTCCTAGGCAGAACTACACACTTACCTTCCTCTTTGAAAGCTGAAACTATGGCATTGGTCACAGCCATCCTAACGGTCCCAGAACGATCACAGGTTACGATTAATACAGATTCGGCCAATTTAATTTCTACGTTCCAACGTTTCNTCCTCTCCCCGCTTTCACATCGTCAAAGCCTCAAGTTTAATAATTATATGCTCTGGATGATTTTAAAAAATTATATTACCAAATTTAATATTTCTATTACCTTTAACAAAGTTAAGGCGCATTCGAATGATATATCTAATGACATGGCGGATTGCCTTGCTAAACAAGGATGCGACCTTCCTTCTCCAATTATAATTAATCCTCGTGCTCTTACATCATCGATAGGTTCACTTACCTGGAATAATCTAGGAATCGTCGATAAATCACTACGCAAATGGGGAAAATCACTNCATGCTTCAAAAACCTTTAACGAATTTCTGAATAACAAGAGTTTCTCATTTCTTATACAACTTTCGAAGTTTCATTTAATTGATTTTCAGTCTTCAAATTTATGGTTTTCATATTTGCCAAACCACCTGAAATACGATCTCAAACATAACCGTCACCAAGGACGAAAAATCAAATCCAACATCTCCCAACTGCCAACAGGCGACCTGTTACAAACATATTACCCAACTTTATATCCTCAAACTCAAATCACATGTCCTCTGTGTCACATGTCCACCGATAACAATATACACCTTGGCAACTGCGATTCTTATCGCAACAAACTTCTATCTACGATCTCTAATTACAAAAATATACTTTTACTCGCACTTCAGGGTTTATCTCTTCCACTTAACATACAACGGAATCTTCAACATTTAATTAATTCGTCACCTATTTTTAATCCTTTTACATCTTCCCTTTTGGAGNATAATCACCCACTTTTACTTCTAATACACAATTTTATTCCCAAATGTCTTTCGGATCTTTTTAAATCCATTTATGGTCACAAACAACACGCCTTCTCCTCGCACCTTTTAACCTTTGTCTCGGATTGGATTACCGATATATATAAATTTATATGGACTGATAGAAATAAAGCCTTCAAGTTATTTGAATCCTCGCTCGGCATCACCAAACTCTCTAAAAAAAATTATAAACGTCCTCCTACTACTTCGAGCTCGACCGTTTCCACGTCGATGGTTCCTTCGTCATCAGATTCACTTCTAGTTAATCCCAACGCTTGGCTGTTATGGGCCTCTTCTAACTTTTTACACGCAGGCATTTGGACCATGCATCGAGATAACAACTCTTTTTTTTCTTCTTTTAATTTACAATTTGTAGAACAATTTTTAATTTTATCTTCACATTTTAATGTTCCGTTCGAATCTTTCACCTTCCCCTTTCCCCGTACAGTAGCTTAGGCTAATATCTCTTAAAGAGTAGCAGCTGTCAGGTTTTTCTAGACATAGATATAGAGTAGCGATTATATATAGCNGGTTTACCATGGTTTATCTGTCTTCTTAATCTTTTCCTGTATCTTTGCTGTACACCTTAAAAATAAAAATAAAAATAAAAAATAGGAATTTTTGAAAAAAAGTTTATTTTTCAAAGTTCTTTAGTAAATCTACAGATACCAAATACTAGTATAAACCCTTAACATGAGCCAAACAAGTAACCATAGTACGAGAAGATTAAGAAGTCATACTTCAAATAACACAACCCCTCAACAAACCACAGCAACACTTACTAATACTACCTCAAATAATATTAACAAAGAATTAACTTCTTCAACCTACAGTCCTGAGATAACAGAGATACCATCTAACAATACACACAACAGTATTGCCTCTAACATAGACAACATGGAGTTAGATATAGTCGATAATACTCCTCGCTCCATAAACGACACCTCTTCTTCCAGTCACGTGACTCCAAATATTGCTACGCAATTAATAGAAAATACTTTAGAAAATTTACCCCCCCTTAACGATAATTCGTTAAATGACTCATTACATGCTACAAATAAAATCCCATCTAGCATGAAAGGTAAAGACAAAGAAATCGATAATCCTTCCATAACTAAACAAGGACTTGCCCCTATTACTCGCAAACACGATTTTAATCATATCACAACATCCACAAACAATGATCTTCATCAACAAATATTTACTGAATTTAACGATGCAGATCAAAACAGTGATATACTCGACATCTCAGATGTTCAACTAAACACCAATCATCGACAATACATCTCTTTTTCACCCTTGAATTCTTTTAAACACAAATCCCTAACACAACTAAAATCATCAATTAGACACGTTCTTAACAAAAAATTTAACAAAGACTTCGCAGGCATCCTTCCCATTCAAAACTTTAAGGGAGTAAAAATAGTCAAAATTTTATTCAATAACAAACAAATACGAGATTCTATCAATGACATCAATATTGCCGAACTTAACGTAAAGTTCCACACATACGATCAGATTAACCTTAATCGCATAGTCGAACCCTTTTTAGAAACCAAACGACTTAATACTATTCGAGTCGTCGATATTCCTCAACATATCGATAATAAAAATATTTTAGAATTTATCATCGATGAACTGGGCCCCATCAACTCATTCGAAGAGATTATCAAATCCCAACCACGTGACCAAAACCGAACCTCTACTAACTACAATCACACAAGAAAACCAAATTTTAAACAATTAAAAGTTGAATTTTCTTCCCGAAAATCTATTGAAAATATTATGAGTAACGACATTTGGGCTTTACCATACGAAGATTTTACTCTTCGTATATTACCTAACGAAACTCAAGCAGACGAATTCAAACGTCGCACCACCTACTGCTACAAGATCACTGGCATCCCCGTCACGGCAACGATAGGAAATATCGAACCACTTTTAACAAAACTCAACGCACGCACGTGCACTTTTACAAATTTTCACCAGAAACGTCTTACCAAATCTGCATACATATATGTAGAACCTCAAAATTATATTAATCATAATAGAAAAATGAAATTTGATTCTTCATCAATTTACGTACTACATCCAAAAACCCCCACATGTACCGTTTGTGGGTCTCCATCCCATCAATACAATAGTTGTAACAGATCGGAACAATTATCTAAAGCGGTACAACACTTTCACCGTCAAGAATTCCTTTCAATGGAAGATCTAAATAAAAAATTCAACAATATAATAAAGAGACCTAACAAATTCCAACCATCAATGGAAGAACCCTCTCATAAATCCCATTCCAATCAACGAAAATATCAACTGGAATACAACACAATCAACAACAATAATCCACAAATTTCAGAACTCCTACAACAAATTAAAACTCTTAACCAAATCATTAAAACTCAAAACAATACTATTAACCACCTTCAACAATCGATACAGACTATCACGAATGATCAAAAGGAATTAATTAAAGACATCACCATTATCAAAGACTCAAACGCCCATTTAAACGCGAAACTAGACATTTCAATTAATAAAATGGATCAATTTAATTTTACTTCTCAACCAATTGACGCAGAGGCTTCTCGTCCTCAACCACAAAGGAAAAGACGATCTTCATCGCCTCCGAAAGACACCACTAAAACTTTACATAAATTCCCACCGGTAATAACAAACACCCCTTCCAACAGACACCATATCCCAAAATATACCAAAACACCTGAACATCCACTACAATTCCAAATTGGCTCCCTTCAATCAATATCCTCATACAATGACTATACTGAAGACAACGATAATACACAGGGAGGCCCCTCCTCCAAACCTATCAATAACAACTATTTTCAAACAGGACCTCCTTCTACAATAATGGAAACTATTCCTTCCGAAATTGTAGATACTGACAACGACTCAACCGCCAATGCATTTTATACGGACTCGGACCCATCCCAAAACTTTAATCCAACTTCACAATCCAAACGCTGGCTTGATATCAGTGGTTGGATTGGCTCCAACTAAATTCATCTAATTCATATTAATCCTTCTATTGTTTTTCATTAATGACAGAAAATCAATTAGATATTAATAATGTTTTATCTTTTAATTATTCGGAAATCAATACTGACGCCTCTAAGAAGATACCCCATACTGATTCTAACCCAACTCCTGATTTCACTCACAACACTACCAACAAATATAAGAAAAAGCGGAAAAATCCTAACAATTCACGTTCATATTACTCGAAATCCAACATACGTTCATCAATAGAAACTGCTAAAAGCAATAATACATTACAAGATCATTATTCATTTCAGCACATAACAGTTGGATCTCTTAACATTAGACAAGGTTTCGATACAAAATTGCCAGACATTTACAATTTATTTAACATTTATGACCTTGATATTTTATGCCTAACGGAAACAGGCATTTTTAACTCAAAAAACAAATTTACCCACCCATATTTACCCCCCAAAAACCACAACACACAATCCCATACCATACATGCAATACATGACGGTAATGGCACTACCAAAGGCAGTGGTGTCACCATATTAATCAAAGACTTCCTATATTCTCATATTTCCAAAATTTCTACCTACAAAGGACGACTTCTAACCATAGATTTATTTTTCAAACATAAACAAATCCTTAGAATTATTAGTGTCTATTTACCAGCAAGTGATACACCGTTCTACCAACCATTAATAAAAGATTGCACCAAACACCTGAACAAGCTTTTAACTACTAACAATAATTACAATTACATTATCCTAGGAGATTTCAATTATAATTCAGACAAACAAAAATCTTCTTCAAATTCTTATTCAAAACCACAAAAACAAGAATTTTTTTCATTAATCAAATCAAAAAATTTATTAGACATACAAAAACATTTACTACCTACACCGGCCCACACTTATTTTAAACCCAATGACTCTGGTTCATCACGAATTGATTATATTTTTTCGTGTTCGCCTATTTCGAATCAGATCATAGATACCGTAAATCTTCCTCCTACTACCCACCTTATTTCGACGGATCATTCCCTTCTTACTATAACTATAGATAACAATTATTTTAACTTTACAAATTGCCTAAATCACTCAAAGAATATTATCAAAGAACCCTTTATAGATTACAAATCATTAAATTCAAACGATTGGAAAAATTACAAAGACACATGTAAACACATTATTACTACGAATTGGCAACTATACCTTCAGAACCCACAACTCGTCCTCGATACACAATTCAAAGTTAATAGATACTATAACGATCTAGAATTTATTATTGCTAATGCTAAGCAAAATGGTCTCCCTCTCACGACCCCGAAAACAATGAATAATTACAAATATCCTTTTAATATTCGCTTTCTCAATAATAGAATAATTGAATTATCAATTGCGGTAAAACATTTTAACAAAAAATATTTAGTCAATACTTTTAATACTAACTTAATTACAGAAATCAACCCCCTAACATGGCTATCTACGTGGTTTCCAGGATGGCCCAAAATACATAGGATTCTCACTACCCTTCATACAACGTACAAAGATTTACCGATTCTCAAATGGAACCAAAAAATAACCACGGATAATTTTTACTCTACTAAAATCCAACTCAAATCATATATTAACACAATCAAAATACTTAGAAACAAACTAATAACAGATCACGAAAAATCTCAAATTGACTTTTATATCACACGTCGTATTAATGACCTAACTGACAATCAACGAAGATTAATTAATTCTTTACTAAATAGGAAACCCAAATCCATCATTTTAGATCGTATTCAATACTCTAACGATAATAACGAAACTTTTTTTTCCAAAGACCCTTCAATTATTGAACGGGAAGCTATTAATCATTATCAAAATTTAGGTTCTTCGATCCTACACCCTCAACAATTTACCTCAATTAATGATATACCCGAAAAATGGCAACCGATATATACGCCATCTACTTCAATCAAAGACTCCTGGTATGAAAACATTTTAAACGAGATAGATGAAAATGAATTCTACGATATTTTACGTTCCTGCCCTAACAACAAAGCCGCAGGAAAATCTACAACCCGTTATGAAGATATCAAAAACGCAGACCACTCGCTACACGTCCTAATTATTTATTTTTACAATCAATTACTTAAATTTCAAATATATCCTACGGCTTGGTCACATGCATTACTTTTCCCCATTCCCAAACCTAAAGCCTTTAATGGCCTACTCACTAACACACGCCCTATTATCTTATTAGAAATTTTAAGAAAAATTTTCGTAAAAATCCTTTCCACCAGATTGAACAAAATTTTATCATTCAATTTTATACTACAACCAAATAACAGAGCCGGTTTATTAGGTCAATCCACCTTCGAGCCGATTCATACCATTAATCACATTATAGAACAATGTCAACTTCAAAAACTCCCATTATGGATTGGCATCCAAGATCTCAGCAAAGCATATGATCGAGTGAATATTTCACTTTTAAATCTAGCTTTACAAAGAATCAAACTCCCCTTACCCTTCATCAAACTCATTATAGCACTTTTCACTAATAGATCCAATGAGATCATTCTACCCAATTCACTCTCCTCCCCATATACAGTACTACACGGGATAGACCAAGGAGAGGTCATCTCACCGTTATTATGGATTATATACTATGATCCTATGTTCGCATACATTAATAATGTTCTTACTTCAAATTTTTGTATTCCTGTCAACAAAATTCGCGACATACATTCTCCCGAATCAGACCAACACATTACCATTAACACCAAAGTGGTGGGCTATCTAGATGATACCACATGGTTTGCTCACTCACTGACACAATTAGAAGAATACCTTAACATTTCGTTAGAATTTTACAAATTTGCTAATATTCAAATTAATATTGACAAATATGAAATTATTACAAACCAACGTAAATCCCAAAACAAACAAATCTCTCTCACCCTTAATAATCAAACCATTCAAATATTAACTGCCTCCTATTCACAAGGCAAAAGAATTTTAGGTGTTTATTTCAACGCTAACAACAAACCCATGTTCACGATCAAAAAAATCTGTCAAATTATCAACGAATTTTGCTTTTCCTTACGTCGCAAAGCGCTTATTCATCAACACATTAGTTATTTAACTAATACTGTACTCATTCCGAGAATTGAATACATATGTCAAACTACGGTTCTTTCAACTGCACAATGTGAACAACTTATGGCTCCGATTAGAAAACTTTTCAAGAATACTCTATCCTTACCTCTTTCCATTAATAATAATGTTATTTCCACACATTTGTTTCCCTCCATTAACAATCTAATTAATAACCAACTTCAATTACATCTATCAAATGTTAATTACCTTCTAAACGCCCCTGCTTTATGTACTATTACTTTACAGAAGATAATCGAAACTCAATATTTTTTCTGGTTACCTTACTTTCCAGATCACATTTTTTTGTCTAAATCCAAATTACCCATAACGTATTCTTCGTATTTAACGAAATGCGCTTCTTTATTTGCTAAATATCATATTTCAATTCATTCCAATTTTGATTCAAATGTTAGAGGAGGTAATACTCCGATTACAATTTATTATTCTGATTATACCCTCGCAGATATTTCCTCACTTCGGAAAAAACGCATATTATTCATGGATCAAACATCCAGTATCGACGGAGTTTATATACGTGATTACCATGATGTAAACGCAATTAATTTCCAAGGTTTAACACCTAATTGGTACAAGAAACTCGCGGAGGAATGTAGTTATGGTCCTAATCATAAATTATATACTCCCCTATCTATTCCTGTTGTTTCACACCTTCGTAACTCTACTATTCCTAATGATTCTTCTTCGTTTTATTACCGTCCCAAACGTCATATATGGGTTATTTACTGGGACGCGCACATTAATAACATACATCTAGGCAAAATTATTGAAATTAAAAATCACTCTTATGGCATCCCCACAGCGTTTATTGAACATTGGCATTATTCACCTTTGAACACTGACATTATTAATAACTCACCAAAACAACAAGTTCCTTTTTTCACACCATGTTCCAATTGTTGCCTTCATACGTATTTTCATAGAGATATTAGACCAAAATGTGTTATTGAAATCCCATTACATACCCTTTTTAGAATTAATATTAGAGACAAGAATTACCGCCCATTTGCTTCATTACGTATCCCTTACTCCAAATATATTATTACAAAAGAACCTTTTCATACTTTACGTGTTTTCGCGTATAACTTTTATTCCCAATTATCCTCACGTGACAATATTAGTCTTTTAACCGATAATTCACCTAATAATTTTTCTTCGAATCATAATATTATTACTCAGATTCCTTCTACTTTTTCTTCAACTGTTGATCCATTAATTTCTGACATTTTTATCGGTTGTTCAGTTACCCTTTTTAAATTATCAGAACTAAAAATTTTGAATTCTCCATTTAATAACTTTAATTTCTTTACCGATGGTTCGGTCCAAGCTCTCACTAAACAAAATTGTCGTATAGGTTTCGGTTGGATCGAAACTCTCGCCCATGACACGACCATTAATTTTTCTGGTCACACCACACATTTACCCTCGGCTACGAAAGCTGAAACCATGGCTGTTCTTACAGCACTCATCACGGTTCCTCCTAACAGCAACGTAACAATTAATACTGATTCTGCCAACTTTATTTCCACATTTAATAATTTTATCACTCATCCCCAATCACAACGCAGAAAACTTAAAACAAATAACTATTTGTTATGGTTCACTATTCAAAATATTATCCTTACTAACAACATCAAAGTCACTCTTGTCAAAGTTAAAGCACATTCTAACAATATTTCGAACGACCTTGCTGATCACCAAGCCAAATTAGGCTGCTCGTTACCTGATCCAATTATAATTAACCCAAGATCTATCCCTACTTCGTTAGGTAACCTTACATGGAACAATTTAGGATGCGTTGACAAAAATCTCCGAAAATGGGGTAAAGCCATTACGGCTGCTAAATCATTCAACAAATTCCTCGGGAATCGACAAATATCTACAGTGATCGAATTGGGTAAATTATTCCCAATTGACTTCCACGTGATGCAAGAATGGCTCAATTTTATTCCTGACAATCTCAAGGCCTCCCTCAACATTAACAAATTTCACGGCGCTAAAATTAAAGCAGCCAATTTTCACCTCCCAACCGGTTCTCAACAAAAACTTTATTATCCTCAATTATATCCTACGGACACAATTCAATGCCCTTTATGTCACTTGGACTTGGATTCCAACCAACATTTNGGCAATTGCNCTTCTTACACGGATGAANTACAAATCATCATCAATCATCATAGATTAAAATTAATTGAACTTGTTCGTTCACAACTTTTTCCAACGCGTACAATTAATCGTATTNTTCGATCGATCAATAGTTCACCTTTTTTTAAAAAGTTCACTGTTTCCCTTTTTGAAGACCGTCATCCTGTTTACTTAATCATACATAATTTTATTCCAACTCTTTTGGTNAATATTTTTAAACAAATTTTCGGTTCTCATCGTCTTATTATTAATCCTCTTATTCATTTCGTATCTAATCTTACTAAAGATTTATACAATATTATCTGGTCCCGTAGAGNAACTGCTTTTAAAGCCTTTGAAAAATCTCTTAACATTTCAAAGATATCAAAAAAACGTTATCGCACCACGCATTCCACTTCAAATAATACTTTCACTCAATTTNATTCTATTGTTCCCTCGACAACACGTCATAATAATTCTTTCATCAATGAAAACGCTTGGATCCTTTGGGTGTCCAGCAACTTTCTTCATTCGGGCAATTGGTTTCTCCATCGTGATTTTTATNATTTTTATTCTCTTTTAACTATGAATAATTTAGATCAATTTTATTATTTTTCTTCTCATTTTAATGTTCCTTTTATTGACTTCTCTTCCCTTCCCCTTAATGTAATTCAGTAGCTAATGCTTCCTCGGTTCCTTTGGCAGCCAGCAGTCAGGTGACAGTTCGCTTAGCGTCCAACAACTAGACATAGTATTAGAGTAGTAGTGATCCAGTAGTATAGTTTTTTATTCTTAATTAATTATACCGATCTCTTTTTCCTTATACTTTGCTGTACTACATTAAAAATAAAAATAAATAAAATAGATAGGAATTTTTGATCGCATTACATTAAAATACTGACATATAAATTTTGACCGTAGAATGATCAACAAACCGATTTTTGCGAACCACCAAAAATGTAGATCAGTAGACAGAAATAAACAAAAATAATACTTGGTTTGCTGGCTAAACCGTTCAACCACAATCAGTTAAAATCATCTCAAAATTGAACTCTGATTGCAAACTTTGATTGGTTTTTGGTTCCATCTTTTTTTTTTTTTTTTTTTTTTT
>QKYT01000715.1:38328-49079 GCA_003550305.1 Glomus cerebriforme
GAAAAGAAAAACTATAATCCACAAAAAATCGTGCGACCCCCATTTCGGACCATATAAAAAAGGTTTCGTCTGGATTTTCGTCCTCCGACCCTAATTTCGGATTTCGGCCTGATTTTCGAATTTCGACTGGAGTTTCGTTTCGGAATGATTGGCCGAATATCGAATCCTGAAATTATGCCGAAATTCCAGAGTTTCGACAACATGTATATTTCAAAATATACTCTATATATATATATTTTGATCGTAAAAAAATTGGATTTTAAATGTTAAATGACGTTAAGGATTATAATATAATACGGTAACATGCGGGTGCAACTTAAAGTTTCAGATTAATTATTAATGTCTAAAATTTTCAATCAATATAATTTTGTTTCCACTTGAGATTTATCATAATATGATTGAATAAGCAGTTAAATGTATACAATAAATTTATTTTAGTAAATCCAAATAAAGTTCAATATTTTCATAATCACTTTACAAAATGTCACATTTAATAATGAATATGTGATGGATTATCCGATGATTACGAATTAATCAAAAACCAATAATTAAATTTATTTAGAGTAAAACGTGTTTATTTGTTTATTCTATTAAATTTATAATCAGAATTGAGCTTGTTGATCGCTGTTTGCAAAAATTTTAACTTCAACCAATTAGAATTAGTCCATATGTTTTTTATTTCATTTTTGTTTATTTTAAAACGTGATCAAAAAATTCCACTTTTTTTTTTTTGTTTCAAAAAATCGGGTCACTGAACACGTTACACAATTTTTCCAGCCAATGTTTATCGACTCGAACCCGATCAAAAATCCGACTAGTAACATATCCTTTTTAGTTCCCCTATAAAAAAAATAATGTCCGCAAAAAAATGTCCCTCACGTCCAAAAAAATGTCTAGGCGAGTTAATGTTTCAATGTCCAGAATATTGGAAGTTTCTGGAGTGAAGTCATTTTCCGGACGCATCGGACGTTTTTGATGACAATTTTCTGGCATTCCTTATACAGTATATACGTACTGTATATATATTGTTTTTTTTTTACAATAATATATTGGAAATTTTTATAACGTTTCAATTGAATTTCTATCTTTCGTTATTCGTACTTTCTTGAGAGATTATTAACATGTACTGTATATATATATTTAATGAAATAACAATACTTACAATACTTGTAAAATTATTTAGGTATCAAAAAAAATTATTTGTTTTATTATTAATCAATAGATAGAATGACTGAACTATAAGTAACAGGTCAAATAACTTTCTTTAGGTGATTCTGAAAATAACGATATTGTAGAAGTTATAGTTACGAAACTGCTGACAGTTATAAATCTAAAATCTCCGAATATATTTATTTTATTTATTATTTAATAGAAATTACTCCCAAATTAAGGAATATAATTTATGATTTTATAACCAAAATTTTCGATGAGGCTGAATTCGAAAGCGACCAGGATATTTTAATGATACTACTGGATAAAGTTTTGATGGTAAATTACACCATATTTCTTTATACTTATCGCCGTTGACTGTAAAAGCACATGATCTATTATTCTTGTTAAAATGAACAGTAACTTTTGAGACAATTTCAAATGGAGGACAATAAGTGGAAGGTTTTTTAGAATTATAAAGATGACCATTAGAACCTAATACAAATCCAGTAGTTTGTAATCCTGCCGATTGTTCAAAATTAAAATTTTCTGAAGCACATACTCCAATATATGACCGATTACTATATTGCTCGATAATGATATCCCATTCAAAGATATTATTACCTTCTAATGCGATTTCAGCTCTAACACTTTGATAGGATCGACAATCAGTTGATGCTCGTACGATTCCATTATCCTCAATAATAAGTTTCGATCCACATCCTGACTTATCCCAGACATAACCAGGTCCTCGAAAATCACTTAAATTTGATCTATCGAATTGAATTTTATCCCGATAAACATTTGCAATTATTTCATCTTGAACAATTTTTAATGGTTCAATCATATTAACTAATATTTGACCATTTATTTTTCTGAAATCAATAAAATTAATTAAAGGTTCCAATTCCTTAGCAATTTTTTGATGATCGTTAATAAATTTATCTTTATCTGATTTCTCAATTTGTTCTGAGATTGGTAACCGTTCCATAAGAGATTTATATGCATCATTAGAAACTTGCTTCGCTACAAGAATAGCACTATATCGAAAAACTTCATATTCTGTAGTTTTAAAAGGCTTTTCTTTTTCATGTGTATAAGATAAAAGATGTTGAAGTCCTGCAATAGATAATCGACCAAATTCAATAGTATTTAATGGAATAATTGCTACTGATTCAACCAAAAAATTAAGAAGTACATTATTAACTTCTGTTGATTGAATTGTTTTTACAACTTTAGATAATAATTCTGGTAAACAATTATTTTTATTATCTTTTTCTAAAATATTTTTAAGAAATTTTATAATATAATCTTGAAGACTTAATAAATGAAGATAATCTGCTGCATAAAAAGTTTCAATTATATTTTCTTCAGTTAATGATTCTTCTTTAATTGATCCTGTATAAATATATTCTAATATAATTTTCATTATAGAAGAATTAATTGTTGGAAAAGAAATTTGTTTTTCATAACTTTCTTTCATTCCACTATAAAGTAATCCATCAAATAATTCTGATCTTGCTGCTAAAATTGCTCTAGAACCATATAATATCTTTTCATCTTCACAAATAATTTCTACATCACTATATTTTTGATTATTTACTAACAATGCTAAATCTTGTTCTAATGAATATCCTCTCGCCATTTCTGATATAGATTTTTTTTTAATAAAGTGAGAGTAAGAAAAATAAATTAAGAAATTATGAATCATAAAAGTTATTATATACTACCATGCACAATTGTTACATAATATTTATAGAAGTAAAACCATTTTCTAAGAATCAAGCGACATCATGTGTTAGTGCATTAAAATAGGATCGACATGTATTTATACCGCCAGAAAATTTTTTTCACCCCACGTGACCTATAATTTTGGCTGAGTTAGTTGGCTCGAATTATCAAAATTTTTGTTTACCGAAATGTTAAATTTCTCTTTTTTGCTATAAAGTTATACAGTGGTTTTTGATATTTAATGAAATTTATTTAATTACTTAGCGATATTTTATTATAGAAAAATTGTGCCCAAATTTATTTTTTCGGAATTTTAATATCGTAAAAAAAACCCTGCAAAAATCAAATGTTCAAATACATTCTGAACAATCATTCCTAAGTAAACAAAAGTAAAAAATTATAAATTTCTTGAGTTTATCATTAAAATTCAATAAATATAATTATAACAATATTAAAATACCTTAATGAATCCTCTATTCGCATCAATTTTATTGCTTCAATTAACAAAAAATTTGTAAACATTACAAAAATCAATCGAAAAATAGTGTATTGTGTGAATGATCCTTAAACATTCGAGGTATTGTCCTTCTTCTTTTGTATAAAGTAATTTCAGACATTGTTACCACCGATTTTCGTCTTACTGCGGGGTGATAACAGAAATAAAATAGAAGGTTTATATTAACTATAACGATAAATAACGATATCTAACACAATGTAATAAAAAAAATATATCAATAAATGAAGTGTATATATAAAATAAAACAAAATTTAATAAAATCGAACAATAAGATTCAAAATGTATAAATTGGGTAGGGATCAACACGTTTATTATATAATCCAAAGAAATACAACGAAATAATACTGCCTCTTTTGGCGCTCTGTATTATCGGTTTATTCCTAAGACTATCCAAAAACTATTTTCCCACTTCTCCCTTTACCCTCCCAACCTTCCCTTTATATATTGCTCAAAATCTTGGGCCGATTCGTCCTTTGGACGTTTTAGCCACAAGTGTCCAGGGTACGATTCGTCCTTTGGGCGATTCGTCCATCCTAAGCCACAAGCCACACGATCATCCCGATTCCCGCTATACCAAATAAACTATAATATAAATAAACTATATAAAATAAACTATATACTAAAAATAAAAATAAACTTAAAAAATAAACTAAACTAAAAATAAATAAAAATAAATGAAACTAATAAATAAACTTTATATAAAAAAAATTTCATCACAACATCATAGTTTCTATTGGTTTAAAATTTTTTTCAATACTTTTCACCCATCTGAAATTCCCCTTATCTCATTGATCTATTCCAAATAAAAATTAAATGCACAATTAATAAAAGATTGTACTATGAATATTATTAATTATTTCTAATATTACCTTTAAGAACCTCAAGTATTCTTTCAGTTGTAGCTATAAGTCGATTCACAATCTTGTAAATCATCTCCTTCACATAAATTATCACCTTCCGAGCTTATTATAGATATTTTGAAATCACCTATTGGTAGCAACGAAATTCCAAGGAATGGATATTGGCAACGATGGTAACCTTGATCAAAAAATTCAATAAGTACTACTCCTTTACGCATTATGAGATGTTTACAAATGAAAAATCAGCTAGTCAAAAATGCCAGACAACCACAAATCCAGTTGTTAACATCAGCTAAATATTTATTATTATTAATTGGTCACATTGAAAGTTCTTTCCATTCTCTTTTGAAAACTTTTCGCCACTCCACTTTTTCTCTTTTTAATAAAATACCTGCTCAAATTTCCTTTGATTATGTGGAATTACCTGCTCCATAATAATAAAAACAACCAGCTCTAAGCATGGACGAAAAAATTTGTATAAAAAGTCGCGCTTCAGAACCTCCCAATGCGCTTCCACAAATATATTTGTTTTCAATATAGAAATTTTATCACAACACCCTGCTCTTAGCCATAATTTCCAACATTCTGGACTATACCATTCATTCTACAGGTACATCCAAGCATGTGGTAAGGAGTATTGAACACAAAAATTATATGCTTCTTCTACTGCGGAATTATTGGGTGCTGGTGTAAATGTTTATTCATAAAATTCCAAATTAATTGACGTAATTCTTTTGGACAAACACTGCCTTTGTCTTTAGTTAAAGTTGGCTTAAATGAAGGGTCAATAAAAGAAAATTTTTGTTGGACCACCCGACCATTATAATTGACATGTGAATTTTTGTTACTTGACAACTTCGCTAATACTGCTTTTTTTATGTGCCAAAGGCACAGTTGTATTTTAATGTTCTTCTATACAAAACACGCAGCTGAGATCTGGGCGAAGTCCTTATCTGTTATAAGAAAATTTGGTTCAAGTTCACAAATTTTTAATTGAGCTAAAAAGTCGATAATGACTCCAGTTCGTACACCGTTACCGCAATTTCCATTATTTTCAAGGAACAAATACGCCATCGGGAATCCCACACCATCAATTTCAGCTTGAATAACATATAGCTCAAATTTTAAATTGTTCGTATTATCTAAAAAATGAAATATGCATATAAATTACTTGAATTAATTTACTTATATGGATAACTACAATAATATATAATAATGCATTAATACGCTTACTTACATGTAGCATCTATTCCAATTTCGTCAATTGAAAAGTGAGAATTTTGTAATATGTTCCACAATTTGGTTAAAAAACCAAACGCTTTTGGTGATTCTATGTAAAATATAATTAAGACTTCTCCTTGAGCTATTTGGTTGCAGAAATAAAAGCATCTTCATCTCGCTTGTATCGGTTTTTACCAAGTTCTACCCACCAGAAATGAATTTGTTTTTGACGAATATTAGTATTTAGACCACGTTCAACAAGTCTTTTGTAGATTTCTCGTGGGAGTAGATCTGTATTTTCTAATATAAAAGTTTTGATATTCTGTGAAATTGAAGTATCTGGCCGTATTGAATGTAAAATATGTTTCGTTTCTATTTTAGATAATGTGGAATTTTCGTAAATAGTAATCTTAACGCAACCATTACAAGAAAAATGGCGCATTGATTGCCTATCACGATGCTTATTAATATCAGGATTTTTCTTTTGTTTTTCTCCTAGACAATCCTTTGAGAGCAATAGTAATGATATGTTGTTGCTTTGGGGTTTTTTGCATTATATACTTCGTGATATCTTTAAAATTAATTGTAATTAAAATAAGAAATTAAATTAAATAAAATAAAATAAAAAATTTAATTAAATAAATATTAGTATCTTACATCCAAGTATATTCATCAATATCAGAAATTATTTCTATAATACGACCAGCTTGATCCTTGAGATTTCCTTTAAAGTATCAACATCCACAATACATGAAACTTTAAATTCTAAATTTTCGCTATTCTCTTGTTCATCTTTATCATGGATTGCACATTCAAACAAGTTATAATTATGCGCGAAAAAATCATAAAAATCGTGAAACTCCACTATTATTTGATCATTATCTGCATCATTTTCCTGTTTAGAAATTAATTTTCGTTGATAAACTGCCTTATTTTGGGTGCGACAGGTATTGCATGTACGATAAAATTTTCCATTAACGGCAATAAATGAGTTAGAAGGGAAATTTTTTTCGCACCCTTTGCAAAACTGTTGCATATTATTAATATTATNATTAGATACAAGGGNCGTTGAATTCATCATTATAATCTAAGAAAATATATAAAAAATTAGAATAACGCTTTTAAAATGTGTAACAACTTAATCAAAAAAATACTAAATTTGGTTTTTAAAGTAATTTTTAAATAAATAAGCATATTATAAACTTCTAAATTCTAACTATTACATTACTTACCAATTATTTTGTTTTCTTTCTTTAAGCAACGACGAATATGGTAATACAGTCTATTACACAAAAAAAATGTTATTTTCTTTGTTTTAAGTTTACTTCTTTTAATAATGAGCATATTATAAGTTTCCTTTTCTTTTAATTACCATACCTCTTGACAAGTGTGTTAAGATTTAATAACAAAGAAAAAAAACAACAAAAAAAAACAATTAAACGAAAAATAAAATCAAAAAAATATCTCAATATGCTAAAATGTGCTAAAGACAAATGTTTATTGTTTATACAGTACTGTAATAAATCATTATTTTGATCGATAATTTCGGGCGGCTAATTTAGGCCAAAATTATAGGTCACGTGGGGTGAAAAATTTTCTGGCGAATAAATGCAATTTCATCCATAAAAATGTCATAACAAGTCGCTTACAAAATTTTAGATTAAAAAAAAATTCTGTGAATAGATCGATCGGTACCATACATAAAATTCTTCAACCTCCCAGATGAAGCAGTTTCTCTTATTCTCTTTAAAAAGGATAAGAGCAAGGTACATAGCCTCCACTCCTTCACATAGACAAACAAACGGGGATTTCAGATGTGCATGTTAGCATATTGTACAGTAGATTAGTTGTAAAAACTGATCAAGCTGTAGAAAAGATTGCTATAAAATCTCTTTTAGAATACAATTTTTCTACAACATCAAAAACTTCTCTCGCTGCTAGTCGTATTGTTCTTTTGGATATAGTTAAAGCATATTTTTTGTATAATATAATGCTTCTGTGTGGAATTCCTAAGGTTACTCTTGAAGGCACTTTAGAAGATTGGACAAATTTGCAAGAAAAAGTCATTCGATTACGTCAATTGGATTTAGAAATGGATTTTTGGTTGGATAGATTGGAACCTGTCATATGGAAATTGATTGAAACTTATAAAGGAGAAGTTGATGGGAATTTTGGGCAAAAATAATTTCTTTATGATGTTATGGTTCAGGTGGTCAAACTATTGTTAATGGATGGATTACGGCCTTCTATCCTTATAGAAAAGACAGAACAAAATTGGAAAATAATTCCATTAACCATATGATGTTTCTGATGGAAGAGTTGCAGTTCCATTTACGACTGATACTGGATTATATCTAAAATTTGTTGCTGGATTCTTTGGTGCTCAACAGAAAACTCTTGATAATTCTAATGAAATAGTTGTTTCNCCAATCATTGGTTGGTCTGTTATTGATAATAAAACTATGGAGAAATATACTGATAACAAATTTAAGAGGAATTAGATAAATGTTTTTAAAAGAATGAATTGATCTGATTGATCAATGAAATCTGTAATAATCTTATAAATTCTATTCATTAACAACTTTGGAAATTTTCTCTCGTTATCCTTTTTTTAAGTTAAATTTAATTGTTTTTTGTATTTATATTATTAACTTGTAAAGAGTCATTCAATTCAGTAAAAATAAAGCTATATATTATATTAAAAACAATAATGATATTTGCCCCTGGGTATCTTTAATAAGATCAGAAATATAATAAAATTCTGGCTAGTTTTTTTGATGCGTTTACCCCATTCAAAAACATTCTTTAATTTCCATATATCATAATGATAATAATATAAATAATCAATTTCTTGGTCACATTTTTCACATAAAATAATATCATAATCCTCAAAGTTTACTTCTTTTTCGTATCTATTTAAATCATAATCTGATATTTTTTAAAATATAATATTCTGTTTTTGATCATTTTTTTCTTATCATCGTTTACACTGTATATACTGTATATTAGGTAAGAATGTCAAAATTTTTTCAGAGTTGCAAAATTAGACAGAACGCTTACAAATCTGTTTAATTTTATTGTTGTTCAAAGTAATCTTGTTTTTTTTTACAATTAAGGATATTTCAAAGAAAAGAATTTTTTTTTTTGGTTATTTAATACTAACTAAATTTATCGTCATTGGTGCTGAAAAGCTTGTGGCATGTTGCTTAACTTTATTTGGCGATTATTTTGATGTTCGATATCAAAACTATAAAACGCTCTCTTGACTCTTACTTATAATAATTCCAATTATAATATTATAATAACATCAATGTTTTTTACATAAGTTTTTATAATAATAGTAAATTAACAAATAAAATGAAATCTGTTAATTGTTTAATTTGCTCTTTTATACATTAATAAAAATTTTTTTTCAATGATTATTGAAAGGAACTTTTATTATATTGTTTCATTGAAACTCTGATATAAAGAAATCTTTAATCTTATCAATTTTGATTTTAAGAAATTAAATAATTATAAATTGTTCATATCAATTAATTGAGTAATTTGTTTCAAATATATGTACATTGAATATTGTACCATTCTCTATTGTAACAATTTGTCAAAAAAACAAAATCTTTTAACCATTCAATCTGAAATAAAGTCAAAATGTTGGTTATGCTTTGTATAATTTTGAAGATAATGTTCCGTCCCATTTATTGTTAAAGTACCGTCTAGCACTGCATAAATTAACATAAATGTTCATGTTAATATATATTGTTAAAATATACAGTATCAGTCTCTTAATTATTTTTAAATTATTCAATCCAAATTACATGTAGTGAACGATGATAATGTATTAAATGAAATTTATGTGTTGAGAATGAATTTTTTTTTATTGTTGAACATATTGTACTCCAGTAATATGTTATAAAAAATAAAAAATGGAAATGGAATAGAATGTCGGGATTATAGTATTTCTTTAAAAAAAAAATTATCTCAAGTATCCGAGGAATATTATTGAAAAGGTTAGTGTTTCAGTCAACCTGTGTAGCAAACTAAAAGGAGCTAGAGAAAGGAGATGGGACAGATCAGGTGATATCTATGCCTGGTTTTCCCTTATTCCAAGAAAGAAAATCTGACTAGTTCAGAGGAGAACTACTTTTTTCTCTATTTCAGGTTTTATTTAGACAATATTATATGAATATGAAGCAGCAAATAACACTATGCCTCACGAAAAATCTTAGATAGTCAATGTCTTAAAAAGGAAACTGTTCAAAAACTAATCTTATGTTAAATGTAAATTTAAGTTTAAAGTTGACTTCAGTTGCTTAACTTCAGTTTTAACCAAAATTGGAATAGGTTAATTTATAAATTAAAACAAACAATATATTATTTTATATGATTACTAATCAATCAATGAAACTGATTTCTTTTATTATAATTATTGTTAATAAATTATTGTCTTTATTACACAATAGTTTTTTTTAATTCAGTTTTGAATTATTAATCAAACATAATGAAAATGCATTATATTTTTTTCTGATTGGCAGAATAATATACTGTATCATGTTACTCTACTAACTAGGGATGCTTTAGGCTGCACGATACTATATGGTTTTTGTTATTTTTATTCATAAAATTAGTTAAAAAAAAATTATTTATTCAGTAATCATCATATAATAATAATCCTAGTAATACTAAACACGAAATTTTGTAGTGATTTATGCATTTAAAAAATTTTTTATTGAGAAGAGATGATTGCTTGTAAAAATATCAATAATAAACTATAGGATTCATCACCACTATCACCTATAAATATAAACATATAATATTAAAAAAAAGTTTATTTTAAAAAAATACATTTATTAAAAAAAAAATTCTGATCATAATTGTTTAATGGACTATATCATCTCTTGATCTATATAGTAATAATAAAATTATTGAATTATATTATCAAGGTTATTTTCTACTAATGTATAATATTTATTTATTTTACAAATTAATTCTTTGAAAAAAATTTTAATAATAAGGCGACATAAAGTTAAAAAATTGGTTCTCATATCAAAATCATTTTTAATTGACCCGGCCGCACGGGTTTTTATTTTTTTTTGTCAAAAATTTTTTTCACACCAAACATGTATCACAATCCAAATTAACTAAAATTTGTAAATAATAATATTATTATATAATAAAATAAACTTTTTTTAGCACATATCAATATATTAAATTAGTATTATTATTGCAATACAAACTTTTATAGTTTTGATTTACATGTTAAATTTATTAAATTT
>QKYT01000717.1:0-12845 GCA_003550305.1 Glomus cerebriforme
TTGAATTAAAAATGCTTAAATATCAATTTATATTTATTTATATAAAGTAATCGTACAATTTTTATAAATCTGTTTATATAAAATGTGATCACATATTTGGTATTGTGCAATGAAATCATTCTTATAATGAAGGACTGATCAGTTTGAACGCCAACTTCATTATATCAAGTCATGCTATAACAAATTAAAGATCTTTTAACTTTGATTCAACTTAATTGACCCAAACTTGTTCGGAGGTCTAATTAATACAAGTTTTTTACAAAAAAATTGGTAAATCGGTTCAGTTTTTGGTATTTATTGACTGGTATCAGTTTGGTCAAAAACTGAACTGAATGTTTCAGTAAATTACCAATACCGATACTGATAATTTCGGTTCAGTATCAGTTTTGGCAAATACTGAACCGAACTGAACTGATCGGAGCCCTACTTGAGAAGGTTATCTGATTAAGTACCTGTTCTTGAGGGTGCGAATTTGCTTAAATAAGCATTGACAGCTTTTTAGTCCTGATGCGTTAATTTATAGGCCTTTGCTCTGTCCACTGCACCATTCCACGTCTGGTCATTATGTAGTTTTACTGTGATATAGAGGTCAGGCAACAGTCTGTTAATAAATTTCCTAGCCTTAATGGCTTCAGGATATACAAACGTATTAGTTTCAACTCTTTGGTACAGCTTCTGCAACGAGACGGCATATGTATTGATGTCCTCACCAGGTTGTTGTCGACACTATTCCAATTCTGTAATCCAAATTTTGATCAATGTTTGCGTTCTGAATGCTCCGGGAAAATTCTGAATGAAATCGGTGTTGTTGTTGTTGCCGGTCCACACAGTGATCCTGTTGGGGTTATTGTTTGGTAGTGCTTGATTCAAATTTCATCATGTGAATGCAGATCCTTTTAAATACGCTGGGACTACTTTTAACTTTTGACCATTTGCAATCCCATTCACATTACAGGCTCGGGTAAAATCCTCTAACCATGCTATCAGATTCTGGTTACCACCATAGAAGTATGGTAGCTCAGCTACCCTTCCTTCTTCTTGGTGGATTATTGATAGCATTAGTATTTCCAGTCAGAGCTTGGTTAGTGTTCGGCAATGCTTGGGTTAATGCTGCAATAGCTTGTCTCAAGTTCTGAAAGTCTTGTTAGTTTGGTTGCACCATGTTATTTGCCAATACAAGGGAACCTACATTAGGACTATTCGGTGTATTAGAATCTTCTTCAGAAGTTTCTGAGGAGGTATCATTAAGATTTTCTGGCTCAGGTGAGGTAGTGGTTTTGCTGACTTAGTATAGAACTTCAATGGGATCCTGTTGAAATCCGTTGGTTATATTATAGGCATTTATGAAGTCTTGATGAATGATAGTGTAATTTAGGAATTCTATATCAGCGTATCTGATGCTGAATATAAGGCTATGGATGGTATTATTGATGTCATCAGTAGTGGCTGAATAGGCAGCTTCTTCAAAGTATTGTTAGGTGAATCTGGTATATTCTATAACTGGATAATTGGAAGAAACCCAATACCAAAAGTGCTGAAAGGTGGGGGTTAAGGGAATTTCAGATGGGTAACACCTATCACATGAAAAATCACGGTGATAGTGAGCTATGTTATTTAGTCCAAGTTGTCTATGTATTGCATTGTGTAGGATGTTTCAGTCAAAATGACTCTGAAACATATAATAACTGGAGGCGGATAGTAGGTTAAATTTCTGGCAGAAGGCACCAATTTGTTAATATCAGTTCTTTAGTGTTTAATAAATAAACGGTATATTTAATTATGTAAGCAGAAGGTTATTATGTATTATAAATTTAAATGTATATTAATATAGAACAATAAATAAATATCATTAAATCATAAATAAAATTAAACAGTATATCAACTTTAAATTCAATCAGACGTGAATAAAGTATAGCGACCCTGGGCTCATACAATCAGACACGAATAAAGAATTTATCACAAATTAATTTAACACTTGGTTAACTTTAATTTATAGTTTAATTATCTTTATTAAAAACTAAACAAAAAACCTTAAACTATACAACTTCTACAACTTAATCTTTTACATGAAAAATAGAACACTTATTTATAATAAAAAAAACTAAACTAAAAATGTTTAACATGTTTACCATATTAAACATGTTAACTATATTAAATATGTTAAACATATTGGGCATAGTCAACATGTTAAACATATCACACATGTTAAACATATTGAACATGTTTAACATTTCGAACATGATCATCCGGTTTTGTCATATGACCGATATAACGATCGATCGATCGATTTTCACCGTGACAATATATTTAAATTAGACGATCAAATTAAAATACATTTCTAAAAACAAAAGGGATCCATATAAGACTTTATTAAAATCATAACATTTATCAATATTAGAACATACTATTAAAATGAGCCAAAAAAGCACCCATAGTACAAGAAGACTAAGGAATCATACAACCAACAACTTTACAAACTCCTAACAAACCCCAACATAACAAAATACAACTTCATCAAAAAATATAGATGAAGAGATTATTTCTTCCACTTACAGTATAAATAAAACAACTGAACCCTCAAACACTCAACAAAATAACATAGACAATATGGAGTTAGACACAAATGATACTACTTCATATTCCAACAACGAAACATCTTCCTCTAAACACGTGACCCAGAATATTACCACTCAACTTATAGAAAACACTTTAGAAAATTTACCACCTCTCAATGACAACTCGATAGATGCTTCAATCCATTCACAGAATAACCCACCATCTATCACTATAGGTAAAAACAAAGAAATTGAAAATCCTTCTATAAATCAACAAGAATTTACCCCTATTACTCGAAAACATGATTTCAACCATGTCACACCATCCACAGACAACGTTCTTCAAGAGTCACATATTACAAACCTTCCCATTTACTCAATGAAGATCAAAACAGTGATATCATAGATATTTCGGATGTTCAATTAAACACCAATCATCGTCAATACATCTTCTTCTCTCCCCTTAACACGTTTCCCCATACATTCTTATCACTACTGAAATCATCAATACGACACGTTTTTTACAAAAAATTTAACAAAGATTTTGCAGGCATATTAGCCATCCAAAACTTTAAAGGTATCAAAATAGTCAAGATCTTATTTAACAACAAACAGATACGTGACTCCATTCATAATATCAAAATATCAGAATTAAACGTCAAATTTTACACATATGACCAAGACAATTTAACTAAAATAGTTGAACCGTTCTTGAAAAAAAAATGATTAAATACTATCCGAATAGTTGATGTTCCTCAACACATTTCAAACCAAAATGTTATAGATTATATCATAGATGAATTAGGCCCTATAAACTCCTTTGAAGAAATCATCAAATCCAATTTATGTGACCGATATAATGCTCAACCTTCGAAACCCAATTTTAGAAAACCTAATTTCAAATAATTCAAAATTGAATTTGCCTCCAGAAAAATGGTTGAAAATATAATGGTAAACGATATTTGGGCATTACCATACAAAAATTTCACCTTTCGCATACTACCTAATGAAACTCAAGCAGATGAGTTTAAACGCTGTACGACATATAGTTACAAAATTACTGGAATACCTATCTCAGCTACTTTTCTTAACATTGAACTACTTTTGGAAAAGATACACGCTCGCACGTGTACATTTACCAATGTTCACCCTAAAAGACTCACTAAAACAGCTTATGTTTATGTAGATCCACAAAACTATGAAAACCAAAACAGGAAATTGAAATTTGACTCTACCTCAATTTATGTTTTACATCCCAAAACAGCTATCTGTACAGTTTGTGGCTCCCCGTCTCATGACTTCACCAAATGTAATAGAGCTGATTAATTAACGAAAGCAATACAAAATTTCCCTCGTCACCAAACTCTTACGATTGATGATCTGAATAAAAAATTCAACAATGTCATCAACAAATCCTCTAAAATTACACTGACTCATGATATCAATCCTAATAATTCTAACTACTCACAATGCAAACAACATTTTCAAAGATCCCCTCAGGCTATAGATACACCTCAATTTGAGACTTTATTAAAAGAAATAAAGAACCTGAATCAAACAATCAACAATCAGAACAAAACAATTAACCACTTACAATAAACAATCCAATCCCTCACTAACAATAATAAAGAATTACATAAAGACATCACTACTATTAAAGAATCTAACTTACAACTACATACTAAAATGGACATTACCATTAACAAAATGGATCAAATTAATATCACCCCTTTACCCGTTGAAACTCAACACTACCATGTACAATCACAAAGGAAAAGAAGATCAATGACACCACCTAAAGACACTACTCATAAACGGGATAGGACACCATTAAAGACCAATCCCATTCCTAACAAATTTTCTTCACTGAATACCAATGAAACAACAACTCCCGTCTCAAAATTTCAAATAGGTTCTTTCCAATCTATTTCTTCATACAATGAATTCAACAACGAAGATAACATCTCACAAGCAGGACCATCATTCATTCCAATAAATAATAAATATTATCAAACAGGCCCACCCTCAACGTTTATGGAAACTCTTCCATCTGATTTTTAAGACAACGATCAAAACTCACACAACAATGCTTTCTATACAGATTCAGATCCAACCCAACCTGATATCTCCACACAACAATCCAAATGCTGGTTAGACATCAGCGGCTAGATCAGATCCAACAAAAACATCTAATTCATTTTTCTTTCCAAAAATAACTTTAAAATGATAGAAAACACTACGAATTTTAACAGTCAACAGAGATATACTAACTCAGAAGATAATACTGACGCCTCTAAGAAGATACTCCATTCTGATTTTAACCCAACCCCTGATTATACTAACATTAATACTAACAATTTGTCACAAAAAACAAAAAATGCTAACAAAAACAAATGTTAATACTCCTTCAAGATTAACTTACGTTCATCATTAATGACAGCAAAAAATTCCAATTCCCTCGAACAACATTTTTCGCTTAAAAACATTACTATCAGTACTCTCAATATTAGAACTGGTTTCCAATCCAAATTAACAGACATACTCAATCTAATAATCCAATACGATTTAGACATTCTATGTCTTACCGAAACTGGCCTTAACAATTCGAAAAATTACCACACTTATCCTAGAGATCTACCGAACCCAGATACTAAAGAAATGTACAAAGTTCATATCATCCACGATGCCACTGGTAATACCAAAGGCAGTGACACAACCATACTAATCAAAAACTATCTAAACGACCACGTATCAAAAATACTAATCCATCAAGGACGACTACTAACCATTGATCTCTTCTTCAAAAATAACCAAATTTTACGAATTACTAGTGTCTACTTACCAGCAAACAATTCATCAAATTACCAATCGATGATAAAGGAATGCCATCAAGGACGACTACTAACCATTGATCTCTTCTTCAAAAATAACCAAATTTTACGAATTACTAGTGTCTACTTACCAGCAAACAATTCATTAAATTACCAATCGATAATAAAGGAATGCACCGCATCCTTATATAACTTATTAAACAAACCAAATAATTTCCATCACATAATTTTAGGAGATTTTAACTTCAACCTAGAAAAACAAAAAGATCACTCCAAACCATATTCAAAACCACACAAATTAGAATTTATCTCACTTATAAAATCCAATGGATTAATAGATATACAAAAGCATTTTCTTTCCACACCATCTCATATTTTCTTCGGACCCAATAACTCCCATTCTTCATGAATTGATTTTATTTTTGTTTCACCCGCAATTTCAGAACATTTAATTGATACCCAATGTATCGACCCAAATACACATCTATTATCTACGGATCATTCTCTTCTTACACTAACCATAGATAACAGCTATTTTAATTTTACAAAAAACTGTCAAAATCCAAACAATCTCGTCAAATCCCCGTTTATAGATTATAAATCTTTCACAACGGATGATTGGAAAAATTACAAAAAGGCCTGCAAACATACCATTGATACCAACTGGCAATTATATATTCACAACTCACAACCTACTTTAGATACACAATCCAAAATAAATAGGTTTTATAATGACCTAGAATTCATTATTGCCACCGCCAAATGATAAGGCTTACCGCTTACCACTCCAAAAAATATTAACTCTCATAAATACCCCTTTAATATAAGATATCTAAATAATAGAATAATAGAACTATCTTTAGTTCTGAAATACTTCAAAGACAAACATTTACTAAATACGTTCAATACTAATACTCTAACAAATATAGATCACTCCATCTAGACTAACAATTGGTTCCCAGGATGGCCAAAAATCCATAGGATTGTGATTACCCTCCACACTTCGTACAAGGACTTATCCATATTAAAATGGGAATTTCACATTACTCCTTCTAATTTTTTACACACCAAATCACAATTTATTTCATTTATAGTCACGTTAAAGGCCCTTAGAGACAAACTTCAAGCCGAACATGAGAAAAATCAAATTGAGTTCTACATCACATGATGCATCAATGATCTTACCGACAATCAAAGATGACTTATTAACTCCCTTCTTAACAAAAAACCTAAAAGTATTATTTTAGACAAAATCTATTATACTAACAACAACAGTGGAACCCTCTATACTAAAGATCCTGTTATAATCGAACAAGAAGCCATCAAGCATTATCAAACACTAGGCAACACTAATTTTACTACTCCTACAATATTCAACTCACTAGACGATATTCCAGACAAATAGCAACCCATTTATACGCCCTCATCAGCAATACAATCACATTGGTACCATGGTCTCCTAACTGATATAGAAGAATTGAAATTTTATAAAATTCTAAAATCCTGCCCCAATAATAAAGCTGCAGGCAAATTCTCGATACGTTACGAAGACATCAAATATGCTGATCCTAGCTTACACTTACACATCATACATTTTTATAATCAATTACTCAAATTTCAAATCTATTCTTCAGCATGGTCACACATGCTATTATTCCCCATCCCCAAACCGAAAGCCTTCAATGGATTACTTAACAACACCCGTCTGATAATACTATTAGAAATTTTAAGAAAATTATTTGTAAAAATTTTATCAATGAGACTCAATAAAAGTCTCTCTTTTAATAACATTCTTCAATTTAATAATAGAGCAGGCCTTTTAGGCCAATCAACCTTTGAACTGATCTATAATATCAACTACATAATAGAACAATGCCAAATTAAAAAATTACCATTATGGATTGGCATTCAAGATCTTAGTAAAGCTTATGATCGAGTGAATATTTCACTACTTCAATTAGCTCTTAAAAGAATCAAACTCCCATTACAATTTATTAATTTATTAATCTCCCTTTTCACTAATTGTTCAAATGAAATTATTTTATCCAATTTTCTTTCCTCCCCTTACCCAGTTCTATATGGAATTGATCAAGGGGAGGTCATCTCACTGTTGCTATGGATCATTTATTATGACCCTATGTTCAAATATATCAACCATCACGTTAATTCAAATTTTTGCATTCCATGTACTAAAATTCGCAACATTTTATCACCCGATTCTGACCAAATTATCGACTTTAAAACTAAAGTCGTGAGATACCTCGATGATACGACATGGTTTGCCCACTCATCTCAACAACTCGAAGAATATTTAAACACTTCGTTAGAATTTTATAATTTCACCAATATTCAAATTAACATAGACAAATACGAAATTATAGTAAACCAAAGAAAATATCAAAATAAACCAATTTTCCTACTGATTAATAATATCCCAGTTACCATACAAACTGCATCCTCTTCATAAGGCAAAAGAATCCTTGGTGTCTATTTTAACGCTAACAATAAATCAATTTGCACCATTAAAAAAATACGTCAAATTATTCATGAATTTTGTTTTTCCCTACAACGCAAAGTCCTTATCCATCGACATATTTCATATTTAACCAACACTGTACTTATTCCAAGATTAGAATACATTAGTCAAATTACTGTACTTACTCCTTCCCAATGTGAACACCTTATGGCACCTGTTAAAAAACTCTTTAAAAACACTCTTTCACTTTCATTATCAATTAATAATAACGTCATCTCTACACATCTTTTTCCTTCCATTAATAATTTTACTAATAATCAATTACAAATGCACTTATCACATGTAAATTATTTATTCAACACACCTACGTTACAATCTATTACTTTACAGAAACTCTTAGATACTCAATATTTTTTCTGATTACCATATTTCCCAGACCATATTCATATAGCAAAATCCAAACTTCCCTTCACGAATGCCTCTTATCTTACTAAATGTGCTTCTTTATTCGCAAAATATCACATTTCCATACACTCTAATTTTAACTCTCACATCAAAGGAGGTAATACTCTCCTTGTAGAATATTATCCAGATTTCTCCCTGGCTGACCTCAATTCACTTCAAAACAAACGCGTCATCTTTGCAAATCAATGTACCAGATTGGACGGCACATATTTACAAGAATACTGTGACGTCGACGCTATCAATTATCAAGGTCTCACTCCCAATTGGTATAAAAAATTAGTTACCGAATGTTCTTATGGATCCAATCTAAAATTATATACTCCCTTATCAGCTCCTGTTATTTTATACATTAACAGCCTTGCAATTCCAAATGATCCTTCTTCTTTTTACTATCATCCCAAATGAAAAGTTTGGGTTATTTACTGGGACCCACACATTAACAACATACATTTAGGAAACATTATAGAAATCAAAAATCATTTGCATGGTATACCTACCACCTTTATTGAACATTGGCAATACTCACCTTTAGACATAGATAGAATTAATACTACCTCAAAACAATATGTTTCTATTTTTATTCCCTGCCCACATTGTTGGTTACATACTTACTTTCATAGAGATATTAGACCCAAATGTATTATTGAAGTGCAATTACATACCCTTATTAGGATTAATATTAGAGATAAAAATTATCGTCCATTTTCGTCAACAAATATTCCTTTCGCAAAATTTATAATTAGTAAAGATCCCTTTCACACTTTTAGAGTACTAGCATTTAATTCATATTCACGTCTTATGACACACGATTTTACTTTACCGTTAACTGATAATTTTCCAAACTCTTTTACTTCTAATTATACTAATTCCACTCATGTACCTATTACACCCACTTCTATTATTGATCCAATTATTTCAAACACATTCATAGGATGTCCTTCCACGCTTAAAAAATTATCACATTTAAGAACGCTTAATTCTTCATTCAACTCCTTTAACTTTTTCACTGATGGCTCTGTCCAACATCTTACCAAACAGAATTGTCGAATTGGATTCGGCTGGATTGAAACTCTCGCTCACCATTCTACAATGTATTTTTCTGGTCGTACCACACATCTTTCCTCGGCCACCAAAGCGAAAACTATGGCTGTTTTTACAGCATTATTTACTGTACCCCAAAATAGTGCCGTTACTATCAACACTGATTCAGCTAACTTTATTTCCACCTTTAATCAATTCATTATTCACCCCAATCGTATCGTCGCAAATTAAAGACAAATAATTATTTATTATGGTTCACAATTCAGAATTATATTTTATCTCATAATATCAAGGTTTCACTAATTAAAATTAAAGCACACTCCAACAATATTTCAAACGACCTAGCTGACCATCAAGCAAAATTAGGTTGCTCCTTATCGGACCCGATTATCATTAATCCAAGATCAATTTCTTCCTCAGTTGATAACCTCACATGGAACAACCTAGGCTGTATTGATAAAAACCTTTGCAAATGGGGCAAATCCCTCACCACAGCCAAGACTTTCAATCAATTTTTGAATAACTATCACATTTTTACAGTTATGCAACTAGGAAAATTATTTCCCATCGACTTTCACATCACACAACTTTGGCTCAATCTTATTCCAGATAACCTCAGGACTTTTCTTTCCATTAACAAACTCCATGGCGCTAAAATTAAAGCAGCCAACTTTCATCTCCCCATTAGTTCATAACAAAAATTGTTTTACCCCAATTTATATCTAATGGATAATATTCTGTGCCCACTCTGCCATCTTGAAATGACTCCAACGAGCATTTTGGTAATTGTCCGTCTTATACGGCGGACCTTCAACAAATTATCACTAAATACAAACTCATTCTAATTGATCTGGCTAAATCACAATTGTTACCCCCCAAATCCCTCAGTCGCATTATTCATACTATTAATACGTCCCCATTATTCAACAATATTATTTCATCTCTATTCACTGATCGTCATCCTATTTATCTTATTATACACAATTTTATACCCTTAATGTTAGTTACTATTTTTAAACGCATTTTCGGTTCAAAACGTCTAATTATATACGCTATTATACAATTCATATCACACTTCACGAAAGACCTATATTCTATTATTTGGTCCCATCACGCCTCCGCCTTCAAAATTTTTGAAACATCTCTCAATATTACTAAAACTTCAAAAAAACGCTATCGATCCAAGGGTTTTTCACCCGGTAACGTTTCACGCTGTTACGTCTAATCGTATTCTTAATTCCTTTATCTTAACTTTAAATTCGAAATGAAAAATTAATTAAGTTTATAACGATAGAGGTAACAATAATTTATGTTTATTTGAGTACAGTTCNCTCTTTAGTTGATAAACGGTATAGGATTTTTAGGTAAAAGATATTTTATTATTCAATTGAAGTTACAAGAACTGAGGAGAACTTAATAAAATTCTCAAGATATTTATACAAAAATAAAATATAATAAAATGATATTAACTATAATAAATATAATAAATATCTTTACTATCCTAACTATCTTAACTATCACTAAGATCATTAATATCACTACTATCATTAAGATCACTGTGATCATGAAAATTACGATCATAGAGTGGCACAGTACGGTACAGTAAATTAGTGCAGTAATGTTTCATACTAACAACTTCCTCCTCCTATAACCGAGCTCCTGCGATAGTCAGAGCTTCTTCAAGTAGCATCTGGTATTGTTTTGTTCCTATTCTTGAGATCATGGTCAAGGTCGTATTTCGAGATCTATTGATTTGTTCTGTTCCCAAGAATTCAAATATGTAGTAAGTACGTATTACTACTTTTTGATAATAAGGTGTCATTAGCTTCATGCAGAGGGCTCTTTCTGTTAGGGTAGAAGTTTTAGTTTCTATAACTTCTCCAATATACCAAGCATTCAAGAGAGTTTCTACTCAATTCCTTCTGCTAACAGCTCTTCTTAGTTGTCAAAGAAGAGAGTTTATCTGTTGCTTAGGTGTATCATCTTCATTCTGTATAGTGATATTAAGATTTGAAACTTTATTGTCTCTTTGGAGGTCTTCGAGGATATGGTCGTAATTGTTCATTTTTGAATTCAAGAAATTATAACTAGGGGTTGCCAGTTGCTCCTGTCTTTATATATTTTAAGAAAACTTCCATTCACAGGAGTTTTTAGGACTTTTCCCGATAATTCNAGTACAGGGTCCATTTCATATTTTTGAACTACTTTAACTAAATTATTCTGATTATTTCGGTCCTTTTTAAATAATAAATTGTTCTTGACTAAATAATGTTTTGATTGATTAACTAATTGTTTTTGCTATGCTTCACTAAAATCTGAGAGAAATGTACTATTAACAATATAATTTAATAAATTATGATAATGTTGGATATCCATTTTAATTGGCCGTTCATCACAATGTGAACGCTTTAGCTTTCACTATAAAGAAATAATTAACTAATAATATATATAAAAATATAACTAAAAATATTTATTTGACTAAAACGAAACTTAATCCAACTCAGCGACAATAGGTTCAAAGGAAGGGGTATAAACAGGTAAATTGTTGTAGAGACGTTCTAGAAGTCTCAGATATACGACTGCATTTTCTCGTTGAACTAAAATAGGTTCTTTCCACCAGGGTACATTGACTAAAAATCTGGGATCCATGTCTGGGTGAAGGTGTCCTGAAGAAAAACTCCAAATACAATGATGATAAAGGGTACCGTAAATTAAGTTCTTTTTGCATAACTTACAGTAGGTATGGATGTGATGATTTTTAGTATCACAGTCCCAAGTACATCTGCTTCCTCCTCTAGTTATTGGTTGGCCTGCGATAACTTGCTTAATTTGGATCGCAGTACGGTAAATTTGCTCAATGTCTTCCCTAGTAAAGTTTCCGGCAGGGGTTTCCATGTCATACATTTCTATTCCTTCACTTTGCTCTGAATGGGTGGTAGTACCATCATTGGCATTGGAATGATATTCCCATTCAATCTCGCTTTCATTTTCCTCGATCCATCTTGGGTCCCATCCGTTATCATGATCTTGCTGATATTCTTCAGTATTTATGGATGAAACTTCTGGTTCACAAGTGCAGATAATATGTCCACAGCATGGGTATGGCTCAGGGATGGTTAAAGGTAAAGATTTCTCGCTTGTGGCTTCCTCAAATTCACTGTCGCTCTTATAAGGAATCTTTTGGTGTGAAGTTAGTCTTCTTCGCTTATTGCTTCTAATTAAAACCATCGATGAAAATTCAGCTTCAGGTTCATCTTCTTCTGTATCTGTGTCATAAGTAATGACTAAGAAATACTCATTTTCTTCTTGTTGGGTAAGGTCACTATCATCATACATTCGGAATAGTGCATCTGCGTTAGCATTATGTTTGCCTGGACGATGTTCAATATTAAAATTGTACTGTTGAAGTTCCATGATCCAACGTGCTCTACATCCTTTGGGCATCTTTGAAGTTTTTAACCACTTAAGCGCTGAGTG
>QKYT01000718.1:5126-18362 GCA_003550305.1 Glomus cerebriforme
TAAAATAAATTTTTAAAACAAAAAGAAAGAAAAGAAAGAAAGGAGAAAAAACAAATAAACATTGTTTAAGGGTGATACCAAAAATGAAAATGTGATCAGGGGGTGAGTAATATCGATCTCACCAATAAATTTTCCCTTGTTTTTATATAATTACATCTGCTATAAACCATACTTAATATTTAAACCCACAAAAAAATTAACTTATGAAAATAATTACTAGTAAATTATCATTTATACAAATTATTTTACAGAAAAAATATCGTTAATAATAATAACTCAAAATATATCAAATAATAATTATTTTTATTCTGGAAACTTTTCATATATTCTATTATTATTATTTTGCTATTATTGGATATTCTCTTCCTTATACTATGTATTATGAAAGAATTGGAAGAACAAATTCCCAAAATTTTGGAAAATTTGGTTCCCCAATTCTCTCACAATAAATGGTATAAAGAAGAGAATATTCGATAATAGCAAAATAATAATAATAGAATATATGAAAAGTTGCCACGAATAACAATAATTTGTAGCTTTCGTATATGTAATAAGATACCTGTGGAAAAATTGGACTTTTTTTTTTGGAGGAAATACCAAGGAGTTTAACTCCTCTTTTTATAATTGAGTGCAAAACAAATTATCACATGAACAGAATTTTTTACTATTATGCCCAAATTTGATGTAATTAAAGCCAAATTCGGACATTGGCGTAAATTTTTTAAATTGTTAAATTTAGAGACAAAAGCAAAAGCTAATTTTGATACAAAAAAAGGAAACGATATTTCGCGATTTAAAAAAACTGTGTCGTGACCTCCGGACAAGTATAAATTAATAAGGAATATAAATAATTAAAGAATTGCAACTAATTTTTCGATTTTTAGATCGGAAAAACTCTAAACCTAGTTCAGTCGGTCAAATAATAATACAAATCGCCCCAAAGTTCAAAGAAAAACCACTTTCCTCACGTGATATTCCGGAATCACCAGGTGGGAATTGATTTGGTTTAATCTAAAGTATTAATTTTACACAACTTTTTTTAGACATTTCACAAATTTAATGCAAGCGTAATCGGAACAATAAAGTCTTTTTTTTTTTTTGTTATATTTCCGTACGTATCTTATATAATTTTGTAATATTGATTATATAGTTAGAAGCATATGCTTATGGTCGGTTTAAACTCGTATTATTATCTCGTCATAAATTGTAGACTTTGTATATATAGAAAAGTGGTTAGTTAAAATTAATAAAAATTTTTTTTATAAGTTTTTTTTTTGGTTAAAACTATAAAATGATGAATCTTTTTTTCTAAGTTACCAAACAATTTTCTTTCACGTTATTGCAATATCGGGGGAAATCTTAAATACGAAGCTATTTATTCGAGTGTATAAGAAAGAAAAATTATCATACATTTTTTTACTTTGATATTTATTCACTTCTAATTCACTTGTTCCTACTAATTTTTTTTTAAGCATTACTGACCTAACAAAAGTTGGATCATTCGGGAGAGGGAATTTGAAAGACTGTGAAACAAATATGAAAACAGTCTTATCATTTTAGAGCACGTGTCATAAAAATATAAAGTCGAAAAAGAATCAAAACTTTTCTGTAAATTTTGTATCGTTGGGTAGCTACCGGATTTTCTGATCGTAGGTTAGGTAAACTGCAAAGAAAGTTTCAGTTTGTAAAAAAAGTAAGCTTTTCCAAACCCATAAGAATTTAACAGATATTAAGGTAATTTAATAATAAATTGATTCGCTTTTTTAATCCTGAATTTCTATTGATCATTTCGTTCGACCATTATAATATTTATAATAAATAAATTCATTTTAAAATAAATAATCTTATGACTATAAATTAATTCATAAACTTTTAATTCTACCTCAGTTTACGCCGTGTTTATGTGTCAATCTGCGTTATACTTCAGATGCCGACCGATATTTATTAATGAAATTTCCTTTTATATTGTAAGTAAAATTCTATGTCATAATAAATTACGTATATTCTGAAATTTTTATACATATATATTGCTAAAAAACTATCATTTTTAAATAAATAAATTTATTAAAATAAACAAAATACAGTATATTAAAACTATAACTCGATTTTATACAACAGGTGATGCGCGTTAGGTGTCGATTAATACCCGACGCGCGTCAGTTGTTACCTAACGTAGATATGAAATTATTGTAAATTTGATCCTTCCTAATCGTTTGAGTGATAAATTGATTAATTTTATTGAGATACTTGGTTTTAAAGATGTAAAAATGCTTTCATTCTGCTTTGCATCCCTTTGTATTGCTATAGCTTCTGTATAAATAAAGAATTATAACACTATTCTTTACCTTGCAAGTAGTGAAGGATCGGGATATAATTAAATTTAACTAGTAAGATCTTTATCTAAACTCGCCTGAAAGAATTTTGTCAGATGTTTCAATCCTTCTTCCGATCCAGGTCCAGGATATATAATAAATTATATTTAAATTTGACAGTTTCTTTCCTCTCTCCAAAAGAGCTTAAGAATTTCGAAAAAGTTGCAAGGTGATACTATCTATACTTTATAGATTCAAACTCTTGTTCATTAAATGATCATTGCATTTTCAAAAGTATTGACTAATTACAATACCATTCGTACCGGCTGTAAAATTTTGAGAATTGGGTATATTTTGTATAATCTAATGCGAAACTAAGAAATTGAAGGCTAAATTGTACGGATGGTGCAGAAGGGCCCAAAATTCCATTATTAAAAATCGTACCGGTGGTAAAGTCAAATTAATAATTCCTTATTGACCTTCTACCATCAATTGCTTTACGATTAGGAAAAAGAAAATTCAACTTTAGTTATCTTCATATAAGTTCAAAACGAGGTACGACATTTGGCGATGATAAGGTTTTTGCTGAGCATTTCTACCAACAAAGAAAGTGACCAAATCAGGGTAAGGTCTTCTATTAGTTGAGACTTGAGAGAGTTAAAGGAAGAAAAAAGAATATTTTAAAGGGGATACATAGAAAAAACATTTCCGTATAAGGAACATCCGCTGTTACAAGGAGAATTTAGGAACCAAAGAAGAACGAAGAAGTATTAAACAAAGATTTAGAACAATAGGAGGAGAATCGATCTTGAAACGATTAAAACAACTGAAGGAAAATGAATTAGGATTGAAAATTGGGATATGTGAAAATTTTCGAAAATGTGAAGAGAAAGGGAATACACAAATGTATCAATTGTTCTTAAGTGATANATAGGAAAGGAAAATCAGTTTGATACGCCCCGAGGGATTTATAATATGAAAGGATATTATGTACATACAATAGCGTAGGAAATGGAGACTACGAAAGATTAAATGGGAAATAGAATATGTTGGTAAATGTAATGCGGAAGGAAATTGTAGTACATCTAGTAACAAGGAAAATTCCAGAATAAACCTTTTATCGCAATCACGTATACTACGCGCAAATGACGCGATTTTTTATACAAAAAAATGTATCTCGTGATGTCACTTATTATATGAAATCTGAACATTCGCATTGGAAGATACGCATACTATTTCCTTTCCGATCGTATAAATAGTGAAGACTCATACGCTAGATTCATAGGAATTTATGTTACAGTACATCAAAAAAGAATGATTTAATTTGGGGATAATAAAATTATACTATATTGATTAATCTTTTTACATTACGAATTTACAATGATTAATATATAATTCATTATTAAAATTTTAATAAAAAATCAATATTATAAAGAATCATTTTATTGAAAAAAATCGAAATCTATAAAACAAACTCATTTACCGCCTCAAACAGTTTATTTCTTGTTTGATATAAACATCAAAAACAGAAATTATGAGACTTTTCGGTCTATCCATCTCACAATATTGTTGATATTAGTATGTTATATTATGTATCGCATTATAACAGAAACTACATAATTAATGAATCATAATATTGCATGAGTTTATGCTTAATTTTAATTCCCTTAATGAAGAAATTTGACTCGAACACTTTATATATTTCTTGAGAAGAATCCAAGCAGCAACCTAATATTATAATTAATATATTATAATCTCATAAATTGATGGATATGTTATAGTCCAAACGTAACCATTCAACTTGGGATATTCCAAATCAAACTTGGGACAATCAAATACTGCAACTTAACTTTAGAGTTTGAAATTAAACAAACGAAAAAATTTTTAATCGTAAATGCTTTTAAAAGATAATTCAATACAGATTTGGTGAATAATTAATTTACATTATGTAATGTTAGACGGTATATATAGTATATAATATAGATCTTGTATTAACATTTTATATTTTGATGAATGTTATTAATATCTGATATCTGATTCGACTGTTTCAGAAACAGAATTTAATTTTGACACAACGTAAACGTTAACAAATTTAATAAATGAAAAATCGAATCATTCAAAATGTTTTGATCACACATAAGGTTGCTTACCAAAACTAGGAGGTTTAGACAAGTTGACGAAATGCCAAAAAGCAAAACTTTGCCAAAACTATATTAAAGTCTTATTAAAAAGTTGGCAAAACTCTGCTGAAAGGTGAAAACTATTATAAATGCTGAAAGCCAAAACTTTGCCAAAACTAAAAGCTATAATAAGATCTTGTCGAAATTAATCACATATGTATAATACAATTAGTGCATACAGATTTTTTTTGTTTTTTTTTTGACTTGACCTTGTGTTGTGTAATAATTGACTGCCTGATGTTTAAGAGGATCCCAGAAACTCTATATAAAGGTTACCGGTAAAATGATATAAAAAAATCAAAAATTGTTATTAGTTAAGTTGGGTAATATTATTATAAATATATTAAATGTTATTTGTTAAATTGGGTAAAAGTCGAATTATTATTATATAAAATGAGTAACAATCTTATGATTTATTTTTAAGATTGTTACTATAATGAATAACAATTATATAAATACTTTTTAGGGATATTATACAGTATATACTGTATATATATAAAAAATGATAAAATAAATTTTTATCTTAAAAGATGCAGGCCAAAAGTTCTAAAAATAATCTTAATTTTCCTGGTTTAGAATTTTTTTTATTCAATAATAAATATAATTCTAATGAAAGTCAATTTTCTTGAGTATGAAATAACAGATAATGAAGAAATGGAAAAAATAAATGATTATATAGTTGAAGATGATGATATTGTATTTAAAGATAAAAAAGATGATTTTATAGTTGAAAATGAAAAAAATGATATTATGGTTGAAAATAAAGAAGAAAACAATATTTTACAAAAAAAGAAAAAGAAAATGCAGTAAGAAAATCTTATTGCAAATAGATATAAATAAATTACAAAACAAACTACATGTTAACAAATCAAAAGTAATCTGTACTACTAGAAAAAAGAATTGATCTAGTCAAATAGTCATGCAATAATAAACCTTTTTGTTAGTCTATTTACGATAAAAAAAATTAAAATTTATGGAAGAAATAATACCAGAATTAGTTCATTGTAAATATGGTAAAGAAATTCATTTAAATCAAAAATTTAAAGATAAAAATCTTACAACATATGATGAATTGAATAATTATAATTATAGCAAAGAAGAACAGCAAAGTATTAAAGTTTTTTTTAAACCTAAAAAAATTAGAGTTGAAAAGAAAAATATAATTATCAAAAAAATCACATGTAAGGGATTATATGAAACAAAATATCAAAAATATGTACTTAATAGTCCAGTTGAATTTGGATGATCAATTAGACCTGATATAACTGCAAAAGAATTATTTTCTAAAATTGTTTAAATTAAAAAGTCTTGGTTAAACTAAATGTGACGATCTCAAAAATTATTTACGAGCACATGCTATATGGATATTGGATAAAACTACCCTTTCTATTAGAAGTAAAATATATGAAAGTTTTACAACAAAAGAATTGGATATTTGTGATAAATGTGAAAAATAATCGCTTGAATTAAGCAACTAAAAAAATATGTATTTAATTAATTTATTCCATTTATAATATAGAATAAATGTATATCTCGCAGGGGAGCGACATCATTATTCATCGCCTCCAATTTGTCATCCCCTGTGTCACACCTTCTGACTTTCATTTTTACTATTTATTCTAGGGACAGAATTTTTTCGAGATGTGAAATCCTATTTGTCACATGTTAATCATCATACTCTTAATTTTGGCCAAAAACTTTAATTCTGGCCAGAATTTCTATTTTTGGACATTAGGTAATATTACATAAACCAAAAAAAAAGGCAATTTTATTTCTCTTTAAAATTGAAAACTAGGTTATACGAGACTCCCAAAAAAGGAAATTTTCTTAATTTCGGCTGGAATTACTGAATTAGGAATACCCGGCGATGTATAAATGTCTCACCCCCATGTTAGATCCAGATTTACCCTATAATATAATATATAATTAAATAGTATTAAGACCTAATTTATATATTAAATTCTTTATAGCAACAAGCATCTGAAAAAAATATTTATTTTATTTCAAAATATTATCTTAAACATTCTTTAAATAAACTATTTATGAATACAAATCTTAAATTATTATGAGTATTAGCTGATGATGATAATTATAATGCAGAATTTTGAATTAAATTAGCTTAATTTGAAAAAGATAGAATTTTTAAAAGAAAAAAAATATTCTGAGAATTAGCATCATTAATAATACAAATACAAGAAAAAAAATTAAAAAATAAAAAAAATAATAGATCTTCATTATTCTAAATATTTAAACCAATTCTTTTGTTTACTATCAGATAATAGCTGTGAATATGAAATTTTTAGACAAATGTTTGCAGTAATGAACATTAGATCTATAAGGTATATGTGAGCAAAAGAAAGTGATGTTGTATCTAATTCAAAATTAATATATGAAAATATACTTAAGTTTATCTGATTAATTAGAACACTTAATTGAAATGGACCCATTATTGGGATGATGGATTGTACAAAAATTTGACCTAAACTTACATATTCAAATGAATTAGATTGTATTATAGGATTTTAAAATTATCAGAAACTTCAATTCAAATATATGATAATATTTATAATATTGTAAATAATATAAAACAAAATAAAGCAACTGCTATCTCTGCCTACTTTAAACATAATGAAAGACCGCCACCCAACATTATTCAAAGATGACAAATGCCTCTTCTGCAGCAGGGAACAAGAAACATTATTCCATCTGGTCAAATGCCCTTCACTTATTACAAGTTGGGCAAAAGTCAAAGACATTTCCATCGCTAATCTAATTCAATTTGTTACTAATTGGGATTCATTCAAAGATTTTGATACACCGGCTACACATTACACAGCTCTGTATTCGTTTCTTAAGAACTTCTTTCATGAAGAATCTATCGGTACAGATGATAACGACTGGCTAGTGTTTCGAACTTTGTGTTCGATTCATTCTAAGACGATCTTTCTTAAAATCCAGTAATCCACGGCATCACCCATTTCAACCAAGTCACTTTCCAAATCCTGGACAAACTGTCCACTTTTTTCATCCAAGCCTTTCACCAATTCATTTGGCTGCCGAGGAACAAATTGTTCAAAGAAAAGGAATCCATGCTCAAGTCGCTTTCCGATTCATCTGATTATATAGTCCAACCCTNNGATNAGACCTCCTATAGTTCTGGAAAAACACATCACTTTCTCGGCGATTTATCCATAGATGAATTCAATAATCCTATAGAATCTGCNGAATCACGTGACCTTTGTGCCTTTTCACGCTGGAGAAATAGGGTTAAAAAGTATATTGATGTAGGGTACAAAACAGGAGATATAGTTATTAGGAAAATTGGTAAATTAGTGAAGCTAACGGAGGGTATGTACAATAGTGTGTTATATGATAATTTAGATTTATCTTTAGATTTACATAATGGTTTAGATAAACTTAATAGATTAGTTAGTCACTTTGATTTATCACAGGTACAGGGTCAGGAAGTCTAGATTATGATGGAAGATTCATCCTTGGTAATAAGACTCTCTTCTTGAATCTTTTCTTCGCACGACAAGTTATGCTTTTCTGATTCAGAGGGTATATTCGTGATTTATCTCTCGTAATTATGTATTCTTTTTAGAACTTCAATAATTATAATAAATGCGATTAACTTGTCAAAAAAAAAAAAAGATAAAGCAATTGCAACTCAAGTTAAAGTGGTAGTGTTAAAGGTATAAATTAATTTTTATTTGAATATTTATTAATTAAAAAAAGTATACATATATTTAAATAATTTTTATTAGATTCTGATTGAAAAAATTTTACCTATTGTAATTGCTATGTTACTAACAAAAGGAAAATCTAATGCTACAGAAATATATAATTTTTTAATGAATGTAATAATTATGTCATGAAATGCAGGTATTAATTTGGTTAGTTTGGGATCAGATGGAGTAGCTGTTGAATTTAATGCACAATGATTAATAATGAATAGCGAAAAAGCTGAAAGTTTTTTTGAATTTCATGATAATTATTATAATGTGCATTTTCAGGTAATTAAAGTATAGTATTATACTATCATATAATTTTTGTAGAAAATTTAATTAATTAAATTGATATGTATAAATGCCAATATTAAAATTTACTTATTGTAACTGTATAAGATCCAAAATACACTAAAAAAACAGCTTATAATCAACTTCATTTAGGTGCAAGATTACTAATTCTTGAAAATAATGTAGCATTTTATCGATATCTCTTAACTCTTGCTCAAATTCCAAATCATGCACTTTATATTTAAGATGTTGTAAATGTTGATAAACAAAATGATGGAGCTGCATATAGATTATTTCATTTAGATGTATTAAAATAAATATGTCAAAATGAATTAATAAATAATAAAATGCAATCATTATTTATTTATTTAGTTGTATTAAGTATGTAAATTAAAACATCTTTATATTTTAATGATTATATAACTAATAAAACTTTTTAAATTAAATAGGAGAACTTGTTGATTTATATCTAAATTAGAATATTTCTCATAAAGAATGAATTATTATGGCTACGCATGGATATTTTTTTTAAATATGTAGGCTGAATACATAGAAAACACTAGTCAATTATATAATTCAATATTTTCCATTTCCAGAAACTTTATTTCTCTGCAAAGCTTTAAAATTTTCACTAGTTTAGCAGAATCCTTAATACTTTTAATTATATCCTATTATGAATATTACTCATTATATTTTTTATATCTTTAAGAACATGGTACTGAATCCATAGAATATTTATTTAGTATATCATGTCAAATTATAAGTAATTTTTCTTTCTATAAATTTTTTAAAATTCAACAATATGTTGCATACTAGGATAAAATCATTAGGTAAGACATAAAAATTCAAAAAGAAAAAATATCAGCATTAGGTATTATATATATACTAGCAAATTTATTTATTTTATGTAATATATATGACTAATAATTATTTTATTAGGTTATGTATTTGACTTTGATCCAAATTTTATATTAAATAAAAATATTGATATTTTATGAATATGACCTGATGATAATGCTATTTATGATACAATCAAAATAGTATATAAAGATGCAATTAGATTTATTAAGGTGTTAGGAATTAAATTATTAAATGATAAAACAATTTCACATTTTTATGTTTCAATATCACATCAACTAATAATAATTTCTAATTTTTTAAATAATAATAGTTCTGATATAGATGATATTAGTGGATTTAGGTTTAATAATGATGAATTTGTTTTAGATAATTTGGATGAAAATTCTTTTACCAATGCAGCTTCAGAAATAGCATGATTATCACAATTAGTAGTTTCAGAATTTGAATTAGAATAGGCTTATATAAATGATTTAATGAATATATTACAAATAATTAAAATTTATGCATCTCATAATGCATTTTCATGATCTGAATGATCTTGCCAAAATAATCAATTAAATGCAATTCAATCATCTAATAATCAAGAAGGATTTAATCAAAATAAAGCAATTTTATTAATTTCAGAATTTTTCTGAAATGATAGTAAAACTTCAGAATTAACAATTAAATTATGAAAAGAAAGATAGACAAAAAGAAAAAAATTAGAAATTATTGGATTAACTCAATATATAAATGTATGGTATATAGTTTTGATGTTTTAATTATAAAATAGTTAATACTTATTTATTTACTATTTTACACTATAGCTCCAAATATTTCTCATGCAAATATAACTGAAAATAATCCATTATAAGAAGATAAATTTATTTTATATATATCAAAGAAAGGAATATTATTAGAAAAAATATTGTCATATATAAATTAGTATCTAATTGGTATACTTATATTTCTTTTTCTTAAAATATAGATTCTTTATCTTACCTTTCAGTTGCTACATTTGCCAATACAGATAGTAATTTATTTTCTTCAGCATGTAAATCAGGTAATAATTTATTTGTGTATATAACTTCAAAGCAAGTCATTTATCATTTTGATAATAGTAGCTTAGACATAACTAATGTTGCAAATTTAGCTGCTCATTTATATATGTTAGAAAATTCTTAGTAACTTTTTGACTTCTTTTCACAAAAACAAGTAACAAGCATTATTGCAACAATTGTTGATTAAATACTTATAAAATTGCTATATTTGTATAAATAAATAATTAATAAAGGTCATTTTTATTTTGGATAATACATATTGAAAAACTTTAAGGTTATTGATAAATTGGATAATGCTAATAATAAATTTTTGTCTTAACTTGAATAAAGATCATAATAAATTTTGAAAATTTAAAACAACCTTTATATATAGTTTTTGAGGTTCTTGTTTAAGCCTTTATATAGTTATCCAAACTATATTGAGTATAATCAGTTTATTTTATTAATTTAAATACGTCACAATCTATATTATGTATTGCGTATTTTAAGACTGAACGTGCAATGCGTTAGATTATAAACTATAAATAAATTGCTTATTTCTTAAAAAATTAGCATTTGCAACTTTGCATTCAAAAAAAATTTATTAAAAAACTTCTAAAATTTTCTATCAATATGAAAATTGAAGAAATTATTATATTTTTGATTGGAACAAATATTTAAATACCATTACAGGGTTTAACGGTACTGGTAAATTTAATATTTTGGATGCCATTTATTTCATATTAGCAGTTAGGCATAACGAATTTAAATAAGATAAAAAAAAAATTTTTTTTTTATTTCAATATTAAAAGAGGTTTTAATTATTTTAATTAATCATATTTAAAAATTTTAAGTTTCTAGTTTTTTGTATGTAAGAGCTGATTTACAAACATGATCAAGCTTTTGTTAGTAATACTTCAGTTACTATTGTATTCAATAATGATGATAAGACTAATAGTCTTATTGGATTTGAAAATAATCATTATACGATAAAGTGAGTAATTTAAAAGATTGTAAAATTACCTACTGTATATCAAATCATTTGTTTGTTGATTGGTTGTTAATTTCTTGTAGATTTTTACAAAAATATATTGTTAATGGAATCAACTGTTATACTAAATGCAGCAGGAATGATATTCTGACTAAACTTTAATCATCCAAGTTTTTTAATCATACAAGATCGATTCATAAAGGTTTTAAACATGAAGCATCCAAAAATTTTAGCAATAATTAAAGAAGTTATTGATACAAATATGTATAATGAAAAAAAAAATGAAGCAATTGCTAAAAAGAGAATAAAATTAAAGAATTGCAATCAAGTATTTTTTTTTGATTCAATTAATCAAATCTTAAAATTAAATTTTAATATAAATTTTTCTTTGATAGATGCTTAAAAAAATCGATCCAGAGTTTAAAAAGTTAATTAACGAAAAGAGATCATATAAAGAATATCAAGAATCTGAACCCAAAGTTCAATAGTTGAACCTACTAAGTGTATACGTCGATATACTTTTATATAGTTATACAGCATAAATATTTACTTCTGTGAAATATTACTATTTGAAGGTTAATTCTTTATTTCCACTTTAACTTTCTTATACTATCAGATATGAAAAATCTTCTTTATATCAAATAAATTGGCTGGTTTAATATTATTTTTTCACAAAATTATATAATATAATTATATGACTAGAAGTAGTGCTCGAAAAAAAATCTGATCTGATCTGAATCCGCAGATTTGATCTGAAACAGATTCAGATCAGTTTGCAAATTTAAGATCTGTGAATCTGATCTGAAGCAAATAAATTCAATATGAATCTGATCTGATTAAATTAGATCATGGTACAAAAAAATCTGGATCTAATCTGATCAGATTCAGATCTTCATATATTAAATATAATAAATAAAAAAAAAAGTATTTTTTTTTATTTTTTATCTTTTTTTTAGAGACTTTAGAGATGGAACCTGGATGACCGAATGAACAGTTCCTAAATGAACTAAAGGTAAATTCATTCTTTTATTTGTTTTAATTTTTTTTACTTGAGAGAATGTAACTAATGTTCCTTTTTCTCTTTTTTTTTAGAAAACCAGCAGACGAATGGATGAAGCTGAACAACTGGGATCTTGGATGAACATAAGTTTATTTTTTTTTTACTTTATTATTATTAGGAAATGTAACTAACATTTCCTTTTCTTTTTTTTAGAAAACTGGACAAATGGATGAAGCTAAATGAACAGAATTTGAACGAACAAACTAAGAGGTTAGTTTGTTCATTTTTTTCATTTTTTTTACTTTCAGGAAATGTAATTAATATCTCCCTTTTTTTTTAGAAAACTGAATGAACAATTAGATTCAGATCAGATCAGTTTGGTTTAATTTCAGATTAATTAAATTCAAATTAGTTTGACTTTAGTTCAGTTTAAATCTGAATCAGTTTTAGATCAATTCAGATCCAGTTAGATTCAGATCAGTTCAGATCTGTTCTGAACACTAACTAGAAGAAAAATTTTTCCTAGGTTAAGATTAAAAATTTTCTTTTAATTAAACTAATATTATTATTATACAGTTGTTCCTCTCTATAGTCACCCTCTGTATAAGCACAACTTCTATTTATTTTTTTTTTTTTTTAACGATGCAGCCTTGCGCAGATAATTTTATTAATGCAGAAGCAAAGTGAACTAGATAAACTAAAAACACTATTACAAAACAATTAACAAATAAACTAACTACACTACTCCTCGCTTAGCGAAAAAAGGCTGACTTGTCACCGATTGGAGAATCTACGGAGGCTGAATGGTATTCATAAAGCCAAAGGCGTCCCCACACCAATAAACGAACCAAAAA
>QKYT01000718.1:19067-32669 GCA_003550305.1 Glomus cerebriforme
TTCCTTTTTCTGATTCTGAAGAGATAAAACTTGTGCAAGACTAGACAGCTGAGAATACCAAGCGCTGCTAGAGGTATCGTTAAAGGCCGTTATCCAAGAGTTGTAAAATGAAAATTGTGGGTATATTTAAAAATAATAAAACACAAACAACCTAAACTATTTTATTAAACGTTAAATANCAAGAGGAGCATTTTTTCTTAAGACNCTGANGGCTGTCACCATAGTGAACGAAGCNTCCAGGTTGTGTTTTTGCTTCGTAAAAAATTTGGAAAAAATTTTTTGGGAAAGAGTGGCCCTTTTTAAGCACAACTTCTATATAATCATATCAGTTTTAGTCTTGAATTTTTATATAGTAAAATACCCTTTTTATAGTTACAAATCAATTATAGTCACTATTATAGCAATTATTAGTTCCAATATAATAGTTAACATATAAAAATTTNNNTTTTTATAGTCACATTAATAGGACTTCAGATATTATATACTCATTAAATTTAATATGAAATTATTAAAAATTTAATATAAGTATTTTAACAAATTGATAATGTTTTTAGAATTATATTTATTCCTTAGTTTACTTTAATTAAGAAGTATAAATAAAAATAATACGTAAACACGTATACATATTTATATAGTGACTGAAATAAAATTTATATGTTTTTATGTGACACATAATAAAACTATTTATAGTTATGTAATTTTATTATATATTCGTGTACATGACTAAAATAAACATTTTATATTTGTATAATTTTTTTACGTGACTGTATAATAAAGATTACATGTTCACGTAATCTTAAAAACTATATAATAAAGCTGTAGCCGGTGGGTGGATAGAAGGAAAATAAAGTTTTCTTTAGAAATTTTTTGTTTTCACACTAATATTTTTGTATTAAACAATAGTTATTTTACTTAAGATTTTTTTTAAAAAAATTTTTTTTATTATACAGTGCATACAACCTAGTTTTAGCAACAAAATTTGATAAAAATTAAATTACTACTACTTACTCAAAAAAAAAGATAAACATAAAGTATAAATTTATAATAATATAATAGATTAAGCTTAATAAAATTATGTTTTTAAATTTTCTGTAAAATATTTTTTAATAAAATAGTAGTAATTCAAAGTTGAAATATTTTACTATTAAATTAAATATTTGGCCATTTTTATTCTGACTAGAATTATACATAAATCTGGCCAAAATTACTATCATTTAATTATTAACTATATATATTTGGCTAGAATTATGTATAATTTTGGCTAGAATTAAGAATTATAATTTAAATTATATAAATCTGACTAATAAAATTACGAGTTTAAGTATTATATAATATAAAAAATTTGGCTACTTAAAAATTTTTTTGTTGGAACTAGATTGCATTGTATGTACTGTAATATTATTTTTAGCTATTTTTAGTTTAATATAATCACATCAATATAAAAATTTATTATATATGTGATTATATAGTAAAAACTCTTTTTATAAGAACACCTCACTATAATCACAGTATTTAGTAGTCCTGAAGGATGTGATTATAGAGGGGACGACTGTATATATTTTTAAATTACTATTATTTTCTATACATTGTTTTATATTTAAAATATATTATGCAATTTATTTTTAATAATCATATTAATTAACATTAATACATATCATATTAGTATATATTATTTTTACTATTAAGTAATATATGGCATATATTAAAATATTTATATCACAGTTTCTAATTAATTGCTATAGCTTTTTTTACTGATATTTTTCACGGTAAATTGACCAATTACATGATAAGATTAATTTATATTAAAAATTATTATAATAAAAATATAATATTGAATATAATAATTATTAAAAAAGAAAAAAAGAATAATGTAAAAAGAAATATGATGCAAAAAAATATGAAAGAAAAAAATGATTATACGAAAAGAAAAATGCTAGTAAATTAAAAAAGTCTAATAGTTAAAATAATTATTGTATATAATATAAAACAGTTATTTCATGATCATCTTAGAATATTATGATTTTTATAACGTAGCTATGAAAATCATTAATATCCATAGATTCCTATGGAATAACTATTACATATTTGTCTAAAACTTTCTAATTAAAATAAAAAGGTAATTTTGCAATTAAAATAATAAAGTTATAACTAAAATAAATTCTTTCAATATATTTATAATATAAAAAATTAAAAATACAAAAAAAAGTAAAGAAAACTAAGAAAGGTATATATATATATATTATAATTATTATAAAGTCTAAAGTTATAAATAAAGAAAATGCAAATAATTAAGATTATTAAGAGAAGAATTAAAAATGACAAAAAAAAAATATATTAAAAATTTTGATATAAAGGACTTATTATTGCTATTACCATATTCTCCCAATTTTAAGCACCATCTGAATTTAAGTACTACTCTGACTTTTGACTAAAAAACTTGAAAAACAAAAATAAGCACCATTCCATTTTAATTTTTTTTTTATTATATTTCATATTTTATTCAAAATAAACTTTATTTACAATTCATCATTTTCTGATTCATCTAATTCTTCAGCTGAATTGCTATCTACATTTACAATTTCTCTTTCATTTTCATCAATCTCCTTTTCTTTTTTATTTTATCCAAATAAATCATCCTCTGACCCATCTATTGCATTACTAATACCACACTTTTTAAAATTCTGATGCACAAAAATGTGAATTTAATAAAAAAAAAAATACTTCCAAATTTAGGCACTACTTTCAACTTTAGTTAAAATTTTCCTTCAAAAAGATGGTGCTTAAAATTGGAAGAATACAGTATTTAAATGAATTTATATGATTAATTTTAAAAAATTTTTAAAATAATTAGTTATAATAATTGATTTATTTTTGAAATAACTAAATTACTTTTAAATTTCTTAAAAATAATTTTTAATTTATTATTTAGACTATAAACTTTAAATAAGAAAAATTCAATAAGAATTTTTTTTTAACTATTATCTTTAAATTCTATTTTTTTAATAAAATTAAACAATATCTTAAATTTCTATTTTCTTTATAAAATTAAATAATTAAATAAAATCTTAAATTACTAAAATTAATAAGAACTATAATATTTATTAGCTAATATTTTAAAAGTAAAAAAGTAAAGTAAATCTTATGAAATTAATATTAGATAATATATTGCAATAAAAATGATTATTTACAATAAGTATTCCAAAAAAAATATTTTTATAAATAATATAATAATTTATGCATTTTATAATACTCTATATTTTACTAAAAATAAGCAACCTTTTTTTACTAAAAAGATGCTTATTTTTGGATATAGAATATTTATTTAAAATCTGTAACATTTTTTTATCGTGATTTTCGAATTTCGATTTAGTGAAGTCAGGTGATTTTGCCGATCAATTAATAATTATGACCGAAAACACCGAAAACATCATTTTGCGCAATATAACTGTTAATTAAATAAACCAAATTTAGTAATATAGAATGTTAAATGTAAAATAAATATAATTGAATTATTTTCGTGTTTAGTATATTTCAATAAATAATGACAGAAGAATCTACCTTGGTTATAAGGTATACGATAAATTTTCGACATGGTCGTGGATATGGATTCGATTTTAAAAATTTCTGCAAAGTATAAACTCATTGAGAGTTTTAAGGTGTATACTCTTTCTTGAAAAATTGTCTTTTATGAATCTTATGTCCATATATTCTACTTTTGTAATTGTATTTAACAGGAATTTGTAAATTTCTTCTTCAAGAACATCACATGAAATCATTTCCCCAATAAAATCCAAGTTGATTCTCCTACAAAAGGAGAAGTAATCGAAGAGTGTGGGTTTACACGTTGAAGGTAAATTGATGTTTTTGCATTTTAGATATTTTTTTGTCTCATTCGGTAAAGAAAGAATCAATGTATTTAATTTTGGAATAATAAAAAATGTCGATCGACAATAATACACCTAAAAAAATTATGAAAAAAAAATATTTTTTTTTTATTCTAACTTAAAAAGAATCAAAAAAATAAATAAGACGTTATAAGTCTTTTACCTATTTTATTTAAGCATAGTTTTAATTCTACGACAACCAAAATACCATATATCATATCTAACAATGTATAAAGAAAACATTTAAATAATCCCAATTAAAAAAGTTAATAACTTATATAATGTAAATCTGTATGAACATATTTGTAAATCATTTGTTACCTTTTCATTTTTATTTTGTAATTGAATGCGCGCGGTATAACATAATGATGATGATATCTTCCATAATATAAAGAAAAATTAAAAACAAGGTTAATGAAGGGGACGATAATAAAAAAAATAATTTCATGATTAAACCTACTAAAATTCCCTATTTCCTCTAGAACTCACATTATATTTGTTTTCATACTATCATTGTATCATTGAGAACACAAAATTTGATTCTTAATCGTATCAATTTCGTCCACTTTTTGTATTCATAAACGTGACTTGAAATAACCAACCCATTACTATAGGTAATACTACTTTACCGGTTAGATTCAAATACGCTTGTAGAAATTAAATATCACGTGTTGCTATAGAATGAAATTCTAACATTTAAAATTATCAAATAAAAATTATTATTTGAAAAATCATTATAAAAAATAATTGATGTAAAGTTTGTATTCTGTATTGATATAATCATTGATTTTTAAAATATTATAAATTATTATTCCTCTAAAGGAATTATTATGAAGAAATTTTAAATTGTTGAAAACATCTCTAATTCCACATTTTTTTTCTAGTGATATTGGAGCTATTTTCAGTAAAAGATTCAGCCACTCGAGGTGTTCATAACTTTAGGATCGAATTTTTTATGCAAATCATCACGCCTCATTTCAAGCTTCCGTAACATCATTCGGCATTCACCCGGATTTTGATTTATAAAATCATAAGGAGACAGGAGTATTTGGTTTTCCAAGAAGGGCTACAATTTATTGAGCAATAATACAATTAATATAGTCAATACAGTTATAATAAAATGAGAATGAAAAGCATTATACTAAGAAACATACATGGAATAATATTTGGGATCAATTGATATATCAGTATCACCTTTAAACTCATTTATAGTTTCAAGATGAACATTTTTTATTGGAAAATGGGATATTTGACAATTGATGGATCTTATATCCAAATATTCTAACTTTATAATTTTTTTTAACAGGATTAAAACGTCATATGTAATAAATCATTTTTTCGAACAAAGGGGATTTATACAAAGTTGGAGGTAAATTAATGTTTTGGTATTTTAGATATTCTTTTTTTTCATTGGTTAAAGAAATAATGAATGTATTGAACAAATTATCATCTTGTCAGAGATCCTCCATAAAATTTGGATTTATCTCTTGTAATTAACACAAGTGATTTTGAAGTATTTTTAAAAAATTCTCAAAATACTTTTATACACAAATTATTAATCAATTCTAATTATTACAAACCATTTCATCTAACAAACGATGATAACGAAGATATTTTATCTTGTATAAAAAAATATATCATGGAAAAGAGAAGATTCCCAATACTACGCCAATGTCTATACAGTTTTTAAAAGACATCATCGGCGTTTAAGGTAATTGAAAAGGTGAATAAAAAAACCCTTATTTATATATAATATACCGGGATCATACAATAAACGGGTAATTTTATTTTTGGAAAGAAAGATAATAAAGATAACCCACACTGAAACGCCAAGTAATTATATAATTGAAATAAAACTTGTTATACATTTATAATTATAATCAAATGTTGTATAATGTTAATTCATTGACAAATATAATAAAAATATGCCTTTATTAAGAAATGCTTATGTAAATTTATAATTTTTATTGCGTAATCTATCAAAACAGATTCTATATCTGGTTTGCTGATCTTGTTTAAAAGAATATAATTATCTCTTAACAAAGTGATGTAGTGTAATATTCCATTCTCATAATGATTACACATTTAGAAAAAAGTTTCGTAATTTTGTAGTTTCAAATGTTAAAACTAGATTACACAAAAATTTTGTACGATGGGAATTTTTTAAAGTTTGATACGCATGATGCTTATGGTACGCACGTTCAATAGTCAAATTTGAACTGATAACACAATCTTTGTTTGACGCCATTGACTCTAGATTATTATATCCACAGGGAAGTAATCATAAAAACATGAGAATTAGATTGACAGAGGGGAGAATGGCTTTTAATAGTATTAAAAATAAAACTTTCAATTTATTTTAAATACTGTATATTATTCATTAACTTCATTATGGATGATACTTTTTTTTAGACGTTTCATGATAAAAACTCCAATTTGATTGCTTTGTTCTTTTATTTTATTTTAGAAATCTAATGTGATATGACAAATTTGGTATTATTTTCGCGTAAATTACATAAAATTTTTTATTATTGCTTCATTTTTTTTAATCAGAACAGGAATAATTATGTAAACACATGAATTGAAACTCTAATTTATCTAAAAATTAATTGGTCTGAAGTGTAACGAATTGGTCCGAAGGACTATATATGTCTGTTGTAGCCCAAACACTACCATGCCCAAATCAAACTTGGGAAAACCTTATATCCGAAACTTGACCATGTCCCAAACTAACCCAGTCTTAAATGGTAGTTTGAGACGTCTTAAACATTTAAAATTTACTAGTTTTGTTTGGGATATGGTTAAATTTCAGACATAGTATTGTCCCAAGTTTGATTTGGGATATCCCAAGTCAGATTCGGGACATGGTTACGTTTGGGCTACAACATGTCTATGCAAAGTAATGATGAAGATCATACGAAGTTACGTTATGGAATTCAGACATTGATCCAATCAAAATTGTGCACGTTATGTACTTCGGACTGTGTAACGGTTTCCGTTCCCTAGTTTAATATTTGTCTTGACGCATTTTTTTTTGGGATGTACCAAACCGGTTTTGGACCCGGTATTAGATTACGAAAACTGGTTTACATTTAAAAACGGATGTAACCGAATAATTCTGGCCAGAATCATGAAAATTTCCAAATAAGGAAATTTTCTAATAAAAAAATAAAAAGCAATTTGGTTTTTATTTTTTTACCTATAGTTGATTCATAATCACATGATTATCAATATATATTTCTAATTTCTTAATAATTATCATATTTTCTTAATAATTTCTCAATAAAGCTATTTTAAGCAATTATACAAAAAATTTTTATAATTCAAAATAAATTGATTGCAACCAATTTGTGTAAAACTGGTTTAAAAATTAAAATAATTTAAATTTAATTTAATTTATTTAAATCCAATTTTCAAAAATTACAACCAGTTCTAATAAGTTCTAATCTTAATTAGTTATATATATACATTATTATATATCATAATTTTTGATATTTAAAAGATTTTATAATTTTTATAATGTTTGATTTAAAACTTTAAATTCAATTTTTTTAGAGAAAATTTTAAAAATTTTACTTATTTATAATATTCTTTTTATAATATTCTTATATATATATAAGTAAATATATGAGCGATACAGTAAATTATTACCAATAAAAATCGAATAAATAATAGTTAAATCTTGATATACTGTAGTAAATTTTTAATAAAGATATTTTAATTATTTTTAAAGTTTTTTTTTTTTTTTGAAATAATTTGGATCCAGTTAATATATTTCTATACCAATTCTATGTATGTACAGTGAAGGATATCACACCATTAATAAATGCTTTAATTTAACAGCAGGATTATGCCCCAACAATTATCCATTGATTCCATTCCTTGGTATAATTCTCCTATAGATTTGCACCTAATCAAATTATATAAATACTGTTATCACTGNGCGGGTAATGTAAATTTTAAAATTTCAGTCATGTTATTCCTTAGAATTATTTCTAATAATTAATTAATCAGGTGTGTATTTTTCCTCTTGAATCACTCTTGAATCACGCGTTTAAAAACAAAAAATTATGTCTTTTATTTTCACATATACAATATTTTTACATAATTTTCAACCAATATTTTAATATTTATCTTTATTTCAATTACTTTNCTCACGTGATATTCCGTTAATCACCGGAATCACAGGAGGGAATTAGTTTTTGATTTTTGATTTGGTTTAACCTAAAGTATTAATTTTTCAAATTTTTTACTTTTGTTTCTTAAACTCGTACTAAACTGAAAAACTTGTAATTTATAATTAATTTGATATTTTAGGATTTCATATTTATTAATGTTATTGAGATACTTGGTTTTAAAGATGTAAAAATGCTTTCATTCTGCTTTGCATCCCTTTGTATTGCTATAGCTTTTGTATAAATAAAGAATTATAACACTATTCTTTACCTTGCAAGTAGTGAAGGATCGGGAGAATCAGAGTTTGGGGATTTTGTGTTGGTGTAGTGGGTAAGTTAGTTCCATCGCTTTATATTCTGACGTGTAAGACACAATTAATGAATTATTACAAATCAAAATGTTACTTTCAACTATTCACACTTAAAAATGAGTTTACCTATTTTGGTGGTGAATATCCTCGAGATGGTCCAATTTGAAAAGTAGAAAATTGGAATTTGAAGCTGTATTAAAAAATTAATCTACACAATAAACAATAGGAAATTTTGTTAAAACAAAAATATTAAGTATATAATTAAATTTAACTAGTAAGATCTTTACCTAAACTCGCCTGAAAGAATTTCGTCAGATGTTTCAATCCTTCTTCCGATCCAGGTCCAGGATATATAATAATATTATATATGATTGTTCAGCACCTATATCACTTGTTCCACCCTTTAAATTTGACAGTTTCTTTCCTCTCTCCAAAAGAGCTTAAGAATTTCGAAAAGTTGCAAGGCGATACTATCTATACATTATAGATTCAAACTCTTGTTCATTAAATGATGATCCTAAAAACATTGCATTTTAAAAAGTATTGACTAATTACAATACCATTCGTACCGGCTGTAAAATTTTGAGAATTGGGTATAACATTTTGTATAATCTAATGCGAAACTAAGAAATTGAAGGCTAAATTGTACGGATGGTGCAGAAGGGCCCAAAATTCCATTATTAAAAATCGTACCGGTGGTAAAGTCAAATTAATAATTCCTTATTGACCTTCTACCATCAATTGCTTTACGATTAGGAAAAAGAAAATTCAACTTTAGTTATCTTCATATAAGTTCAAAACGAGGTACGACATTTGGCAATGATAAGGTTTTTGCTGAGCATTTCTACCAACAAAGAAAGTGACCAAATCAGGGTAAGGTCTTCTATTAGTTGAGACTTGAGTGAGTTAAAGGAAGAAAAAAGAATATTTTAAAGGGTTGCGCATTTGTTCGATGAACTTCACTTTTTGCCGTTTAGCAACGAAAATTTTAAGTTAGGTATATATATGCGTGTTGATTTATCCAATTTTGATTCGCCATCACATGTTATCGTATTCGAAGTAGATTATCGTATTTAAAAACTATAAACTTCACTTAATGAATTTACTCGAAACTCAGAACTATGGAAACCAATTATGTAAAAGAGAAAGTTGAAATATAGTAAAATGCCAACGATTCAAATACAATTGCCGCAGGTAGATTGTTGATTTAACTTCAACTTTAATGTTAACTTCATAAATAAATTGTAATTTATTTATTTTTTTTCTTTCTTGAGTCTTGACAAGAGTTATGCGAGTCTCCAGATCCTTCAAAGATGGTGTCTACAGAGACGCATATCTTGTTGCATTTGGGCGATTAGATATGTCTTTAACTGATGTCTGTAACGGACTTGTTGAAAACAAATTTTAAATTTTTCAGTTGAGGCAAAAGTACTAAACAGAGTGATGGTATCTATGAACTCTCAAGAAATTACAATTAACGACACCTTTGGTTTAAAACTCTTTGTTGAGAAATTATGTCGACGAAAAACTATTGGCATTAATCATTGGTAATAATCGCTCAATTGTCAGAATTCAAAGTTCCTGGATCTATTTGACGCATGCATTGGTTGTATATTAATTATCAACTTAAAAGTTATGCACCAATACGTTATCTAATCAGAAAAACGATCATGATTCATCAGTTGGAAATTTCAGTTCGAATGGGTAAATAATCTCTAGTTTAGACCTTGTGGACAATTGAAACGCTGAATATCAATACTTATGACATATGCAAGGATATTTCTAAATTGTTTGTGCGATTGTTTTGGAAGGTATTATCGTACATATTGATATATATAATATTTCTTTTCATCCATTTATTTACATGCATAACATTTAACTTAGTATTAATTTTTCATTCTTTAAAAATTGTTTTTTTATTGCGGGCACCAAAATTATCTTTAACAACGCAACATTTAATTTTAATTTGTACTTCCATAAACCAGAAATTTAAGTTGACAACGAAAATATCCAAAATTTGAAAATATTTAAATGAAATTAAAATCCAAATTATAAATTATAACCGGTTGATAAGTAGATCATATAATAATTAGGGGAAGAGATAGCAATTTTACTAAGATTAGATAGATCTAGAATGTATGGAGGAATTGTATCATAATGATAGAAAATTTATGGATAAAAAGGAAGAAAAGGAAAGAATGCATTATGAAATACAAGCATTGGTTAGATATATTTACCAAGAGAAAAGGAAATAAGAAAAGAAAGAATCGCTAAATTAGAAAAAGAAGGAAAAACATTTGAAGAAATAGTCCAAAAAAAAAAAGGTTCAGAAATAAGGAATAGTAGAGTTACACGAGATTTTTGTCAAAAAAGAAAGCAAAGTGTGACGGAAATAATAGAAGAATTACGGAAAAGAGAACAATGGTTAGAAGAAATGCCAATTAACTATTAAGGAAATCGAAAAAGGAAATACTCATTATTTATAAAAGGAAATGGCATATGACGGAAGAAATAGAAGAATCGAAGAAAGGATACGAATAGGGATTTTAGGGATTTGACAGGAATGGGAAGGGATGAAATAATCGCGGAAGAAAAATTACAACGATGAATTAAGGAGAGATGCCGAAGTAGAAAGAATTCGAACACGTACTGAGGATGCAGCGAATAATTGAAGGAATTGAAGCTGGATTAAGGAGGACGTTAACATTCACTAAAAGAATATAGGTAATTAATAATATTGACAAAAGAACGGGCAATACAATATGTTAGGGTTAAGGAATGTACGAGAAAGGGTTCAAGGGATTGAACAAGAATGGCAAAAGAGAACAATGCAGTTGTTTACGAATGATCAAAGAATGCAAGTGGAAACTGCTGTAAGAAGACGACCGGGATATACAGTATCGGATGAGGAATTATTAGATCGAATGAGAATACTGTATACACAATTAGGAGGAGATTATCAAACAATGAGACCAATATGTACAATATGTAACGAAATATGAGAGGACCATTAAAGAAGACAAGTACTTTTTAGGCAAGGAGACCAAATAGTGATAAGAGAACATCATCCAATGGGAAGGGAAGAATTGATGATTACTAGAGCATGGCATAATAATGAAGAATTCAGAATTTTTAAAGTATTACAATATTTGATTTATCAGGGACATGATAAGTTAAGTAATACTGATATTAGATACCAGGTAGGAGGACATTTTAGGCATCATGCAGCGAAAGAACAGTTAGTCAGAGAAATGTCATTCAGATATGGATGATGAAAGAGATACACCTGTGATAATGGATGATGATAAAATCGAGATTGGTTGTATAATGCAGGATGGAAAAGAGATCCACAACAGATAAATGAGTTTAGGGAAGCAATGACATCTGGAGTGAGATAGGCAAGATTTGGAGGACCTGCAAGGAGAAGATGAAGACAACGACCAGAAGCATTTACATATGAATATGTGAGAACTTTGATGATAGATCAAGTTGGTATCAACTGGATCTGATAATGTCAGAATAATACAGTAAATGGCCGAACATAATATTGATGTGTTTGAAACAGAATTTAGGGTATAGTATGCAGAAATTATTCGATTTATTAATGACTCTGTAGAGAAATAATTCAAATAAGTAAGTATGATATTACATATGTGATACAAGAATTGAGAAATCATGAAATTTTCGATTAATCAAATAAGACAAGGGTTAGTGTTAAGATTTAGCGAAGGGACGACGACAACAACTACTACTACAACAATGCCAATACCACCAGGAGTAACAGGAATGGAATTAGGAATAGTAGTATTAGCAAATTCAGATAGGTTATTAAATGCGATAAGACAAGAGTATACTGAAGTTAGGGTTGTAACTCCTAGTAATAAAGAATGGATTATATATTCATCAGTACCAAATTTATCAGGAGGAAGTACTTTGTTACATTATAATCGAGGAGAATTTACGGTAACACAAATCACTTAAGATTTGATGGATTTTGATCAGCGGAAGAATTAAGGAGACAGGCAGAATTAAGAGAAGAGGCGCAAAGAAGAAAAGAAGAGCGACTGCAAAGAGAAGCTCAACAAAGACAGACTGAACAACAGAAAAGGATACAAGAAGAAGAAGAAGAAAGATTGCGGAATGAAGCGGAAATGTAACGAGTAAGGGAGGAAAGAGAGAGATTACAACGAGAGACGACAAGTAGTAAAGGGTCTTATAGGCAAGAAATTGATGTATATTTTAGTAAAGTGTAACTGAACTGAATGGAATATATAACCTAAAAATACGGTGTGGTATTGGATATCATGTAATAAAACATAATAGGAAGTGTAGAAAATGAAAATGTATCTGTTAGGGATATTGATCAGATAGTTGAAGTGGAAAATCAAAGTTATAGAAAAGGATTAGGAGTAATTGAAATGTCACGAAATTGGCTACTAATAGGACTAAATGATATGGTGTAGAATTTGGAAAATTAGCTTAAAGAGCAATTTTGGTACTAAATCCGGTATATGTAAGAAGGAATTTGAAAATACAAGAAAGGGATATTGAAGAAGGGGAATTAGAGGAAGAGGACAACGACGAAGAGGTTAATATTTGGTATTACAAATGCGAGAATTACTTGAACAACATCCAGAATTACAGAAAAATGAACAAATCAATGATGAATTAGGAAAAGTAGGATGGAACGTAGGAAATTAGTGAACGAGATAGAAGAATTAGAAAGAAATTTGAAGAACGAAAAAAAATTTGAAAATTTTTAGAAAATCCGGACGAAAGGAATAACAGTTCGTCGAACAGGGAAAATTAAATCTAATAAAATATCAAAACAATGAAATAATAGTAAAATATATCAGGAAAGGGGACCGCGAATAAGCATTCAAAGCGAAAAAATTTAGAGATGAAATGGTGGAAATGCACGTATAAATCAGGAAGGGATGACAAAATAGAAGAAAGTATTGGGATGAAAATGAGTGAAGGAGAAGTAAGAAGATTGAGGATACATAGAAAAAGTATTTCCGTATAAGGAACATCCGCTGTTACAAGGAGAATTTAGGAACCAACGGAGAAGTATTAAACAAAGATTTAGAACAATAGGAGGAGAATCGATCTTGAAACGATTAAAACAACTGAAGGAAAATGAATTAGGATTGAAAATTGGGATATGTGAAAATTTTCGAAAATGTGAAGAGAAAGGGAATACACAAATGTATCAATTGTTCTTAAGTGATA
>QKYT01000719.1:31666-46595 GCA_003550305.1 Glomus cerebriforme
GACAAACTGAACTCAGAGATGGAGTTTACTTCAAAGAAATGTAATCTTTTATTATAATATTAAATAAACATAAAAATTACAATAAATTATTCAATTATATATTTATTGAATTATATGGCAAAACTATGCCGAAACTCATATAAAATATTAACTTTCACTCATAAAACTTTAAATCAAGAAACTAGAATACTTACATTTCTTTTATTATAAAGAAATTCACAATGTCAATTTACAAGATTTTATGAAAATTCATGAAAATTTGCTTAGTAAGATAGTAAGAGCACTTCTTTTTGTAAATTTAAAGGAAAAAGAAAACACTTTACACTTACAAAACTTAAACTTTAGTAAATAGAAGGTTTATATTTTGTAACTGTAAAAGTATTTAAAATTTATAATGTCACATGATTAAAAATCGCACAACGATTTTTTTTTTACTTAGATTTATATGTTATACATTAATATTGTTAATAATGTTGAACCTCTATCTTATTTATTGATATTAAATACATAATAACAATACTACAATTTACTAATTTTAAATAATTGAACTCAAAAAAAAACTTAGTAAAACTTAGTAATTTACGAAATAATAATATTGATTAAAATATAAAATTATGATCAGCCTTGCATAATTGATCGCACGCATTGCATTACATATGATATGTCATTCAAGAACAAACTTGAAAATCGCAAGAAAAAAAAATAAGAAATTATTTTAATATTAATAATTATAGGATCAGCCAATGTTTTCAATTTTCTATTAAAAAAAACAAGAACATCATTAACATCATTATTTCTTAATGTTTTTTTTAATTTATGGAGATTAGGAAAAAAATTTTCAAATAATTTGTCACTAAAATTTTTGATATTATGAAAATATATTTTAATTTTATTTAATGTATCACCTTATTTCCCAGCGCCCATAAAATTTTATGATAAGGTTTGACAGATAAAAAATCATTCTCATCAAATTCATCTATCCATTCAAAATTTTTTTAATTTTTTGAGCATTGATTAAGTCAACAATTCCAGTATTCAGTTCGATGTTATTATTAATAATAATGAGACTTTGTATATATTTACATATAGTAGTGCTTACATAATAGCATTTCGTATTGATATTTTTATCTTTTTGGACCTTCCCAAGTTCGTGAGTAATCTTGGATATTTCCAATTGTGCCTCAGATACGTATTCTGCTTTTGTTTTAATATCTGCCTCAATTTTCACACTTTCCTCTCTATTTTTTTCTAATTCAGATCTAATAAATTCTTTAAAGATGATACGATATTACTCACAGCAGAATATCTGGCAATCCAATCTTGAATAGTTTCAATCCAATTCACCTTTGTCTGCCATATGTCACTTGCAGAATAACGCTTGTAATAAGCTAATTATATTATTTGTCATTCGTTATCCACCCTTTTTATTTTCTTTTAATGCCCATCTAGCTCCAAGCGGAAAATTTTATCAACACTATTCGTAAGTTTCATTTATTTATTTGAATATAAATATAATTGAAACTATGAATGAGATAGTTGGTTTCTTACATGGAGTTAATGTCCATTTGTATAATTTCATTACTAACTATTTTTTTTTGGATTTATATGTTTCAATATCTAGATAGAAAGAATATACAAATATACAATGCAAATATTAGATCACCATTAGGAAATATCCCGATCATCACCCACAAGTAAGTAATATATATAATGTATAAAAAAAATTATAATATCACCTGTCATTTCAGCCATCAATTGTTTTTCTAAAAGTGATATTAACGTTGATTTATTACTGTTAGGATCAAATTCAATATCTTTGGCTAACGAAGATTCTTGTATTTGATCTATCTTCATGCGTTTGGATTTATTTTCTACAGTAATTCAAAAAAATTAGTAATTACGTTCAAACCAGTGATAAACTCATGAAAAATACCTTCTGAAGAAATAATTGGGACAGACCAAAGATGATTGTGGTAATTTGTGGATTAGGTTTTTCAATAGTGGTTTGGAAGATTGTTCTATTCGTATCGATAAAATCACCTATATTTGACAAAGATCTTGCCTGAATGCCATTCATTTAATTTAGATATTCCAACTCACGATTAGGATCCATTTGATTTATAGAAGTATCACATAATTCTTTGACTGCATTTTCTATATCCTCTCCTTTAGTTACATCAAATCCAAGTCTTATATGACGTTTAATAGCATGTGCTATCTGTAATTTGTAGTATTCAAACACTTTAGCTACTGTACATATTTTCTATAAAAAAAAATAAAAAATTTTATAATAGTTCTAACCTGTGCTTAGCCTCCCCAGCTTCTAAAAAAAATCCATTTTTTTTTAATTTCAACATTATACCAATCCTTCCAATGAGATAAAATAATCATCATATTTGATAGTGAGGCCCATCGTCGTTAATATTTAGATTGCCTTTTGAACATATGGCACAACACGTGCTAATTCTAGTGTACGTGTCCAATCACATATATCACAATCATAGTGTTTTTAACCTCAAGTACCCTCGCTTTCTTTTTATCAAATGATTCCGCATTGATGATTTTATAACTTTATTTTGTACTGCTTCCGTCTTAAAATTTCCTGTAATTTATTTAACACATGTATTATTAAAATTAAATTAATAACATCAACACCGAATGCATAAACTCACATTCCAAAATTCCAACATCTAAATCCTCTATCCACTTGTTGAAGTGATTTTTCTCACGAAAAATTTCTCTTTTCCGCTTTTTTATACCATTATATTTATTTTTTTTTAAAGTGTTGAATTTTTATAAATTACGCGTTTATAAGAATATAAAAAAAATGTTGAAGTGCTGAAAAAGCTCAAATTTTTTTGCAATTGCTCTTTGAAATGTAGATGTCCAGATCTTATTAAATTTTGGAAGTAAATCAAGAAGTCTACAGATTGTATGATCAACAATAATACACCTAAAAAAATTATGAAAAAAAATATATTTTTTTTTATTCTAACTTAAAAAGAATCAAAAAATCAATAAAACGTTAAGTCTTTTACCTATTTTATCTAAGCATAGTTTTTCAATAATTTTATGACAACCAAAATACCTTATATCATATCTAAAAATGTATTTAATTCGCGTTAATTGCCCACTTTTTGTCTTCATAAACGTGACTTGAAATAACCAACCCATTACTTACTTTAGAATAGGTAATACTACTTTATCAAAACACAAAATGTACAGATGTATATTTCACGTGGTATCACGTGTTGCTAGAATGAAATTCTAACATTTCAAACCATAAAAAAATTAACTAATTGAAAACTAATTATAATTAATTAAATATCAAATAAAAATTATTATTTGAAAAATCATTATAAAAAATAATTTTGTATTCTAAAACATTATAAATTATTATTCCTCTAAGGGAATTTATGAAGAAATTTTAAATTGTTGAAAACATCTCTAATTCCACATTTTTTTTCTAGTAATATTGGAGCTATTTTCAGTAAAAGATTCAGCCACTCGAGGTGTTCATAACTTTAGGATCGAATTTTTTATGCAAATCGTCACGCCTCATTTCAAGCTTCCGTAACATCGTTCTGCATTCACCCGGATTTTGATTTATAAAATCATAAGGAGACAGGAGTATTTGGTTTTCCAAGAAGGGCTACAATTTATTGAGCAATAATACAATTAATACAGTCAATACAGTTATAATAAAATGAGAATGAAAAGCATTATACTAAGAAACATACATGGAATAATATTTGGGATCAATTGATATATCAGTATCACCTTTAAACTCATTGATAGTTTCAAGGGGAACATTAGTTAATGGAAAATGGGATATTTTATGGATCTTATATCCAAATATTCTAACTTTATAATTTTTTTTAACAGGATTAAAACGTCATATGTAATAAATCATTTTTTCGAACAAAGGGGATTTATACAAAGTTAGAGGTAAATTAATGTTTTGGTATTTTAGATGATATTTTTTCTCAATGGGTAAAGAAATAATGAACAAATTATCATCTTGCCAGGGGATCCTCCATAAAATTTGGATTTATCTCTTGTAATTAATAACACAAGTGATTTTGAAGTATTTTTAAAAAATTCTCAAAATACTTTTATACACAAATTATTAATCAATTCTAATTACCATTTCATCTGACAAACGATGATAACGAAGATATTTTATCTTGTATTAAAAAAATATATCATGGAAAAGAGAAGATTCAGTTAGAATCCCATACACCAATGTCTATACAGCTTTTGAATATTCTGTAAAAGACATCATCGGCGTTTAAGGTAATTGAAAAGGTGAATAAAAAAACCCTTATTTATATATAATATACCTGGATCAAACTCCCGGCATACAATAAACGGGTAATTTTATTTTTGGAAAGAAAGATAATAAGATAATCCACACTGAAACGCCAAGTAATTAATAAAACTTGTTATACATTTATAATTATAATCAATGTTGCATTTTAAAAATATATATGCCTTTATTAAGAAATGCTTATGTAAATTTATAATTTTATTGCGTAATCTATCAGATCAGATTCTATATCTGATACGTATCTTTTTATATCTGGTTTGCTGATCTTGTTTAAAAGAATATAATTATCTCTTAACAATATGAAAATTCGGCCGACCCTTCATATTAGTGGCGTCAATAAATATTTACTTTTACTGAAACTTGGAGCTCACAAGCGATTTAGTGTAATATTCCATTCTCATAATGATTACACATTTAGAGTAGTTTCAAATATTAAAACAATATTTTGTACGATGGGAATTTTTTAAAGTTTGATACGCATGATGCATGTTTTTTCACGTTCAATAGTCAAATTTGAACTGATAACACACAGCCGGGGTAAGTAATCATAAAAACATGAGAAATAATTTTTTTGGGAGGGGAGAATGGCTTTTAATAGTATTAAAAATAAAATACTGTATATTATTCATTAACGTTAATTGTTTTGTGATATATGTACTGTAGCTTTTTTGATCTTTTATTTTATTTTAGAAATCTAATGTGAAATGTGGCAAATTTGGTACCTTAAACCCTATTATTCTCGCGTAAATTATAATTTATACTTCCGATTTAACTTTCATAAAATTTTTTATTATTGCTTCATTTTTTTTAATCAGAATAGGAATAATTATGTAAACACATGAATTGAAACTCCGAGTAAAATAATTTATTTAATATTTGTCTTGACGCATTTTTTTTTGTACTGTAATCGCTATGATAGAGTTCGGAACCGGATGTACCAAACCGGTTTTGGACCTGGTTCCCAACCAGTTTTCAAGCAGTTTTAGATTACAAAACCGGTTTTACGTTTAAAACGGATGTAACCGGAAATTTTCTAATAAAAAAAAAATCAAATAAAGGTTTTTTTACCTATAGTTAATTCATAATCACATGATTATCAATAAAAGTTAGCATATGATTTTTCATATTTTCTGATTTCTTAATAATTATCATATTTTCTTAATAATTCCTTATTTCTCAATAAAGCTATTTAAGCAAATATACAAAAAAATTTCATAATTCAGATATATAAATTAAACTAGTTTAAAAATTAAAATGATTTAAATCTAATTTAATTTGTTTAAATTTAATTTTCAAAAATACAACCAGTTCTAAGTTTTAACCTTTATTAGTTATATATACTTATACATTATATATCATAATTTTTAATGTTTAAAGGTTCTATAATTTTTATAGTAATATTTGATTTAAAACTTTAAATTTAACTTCTTTAGAGAAAATTTTAAAAATTTTACTTATTTATAATAATATTCTTATATATAAATAAATATATAAGTGATATAATAAATTATTACCAATAAAGATTAAATGAATAATAATAGTTAAATCTTGATATAGTGAACTCTTAATATAACAAAATTTTGATATTTGACCAATCAAATTTATTAAATATACTTTATTATAATAAATTAACCAATTAAATTCTTTAAAAAATTTATTATAAAGTTAAGATCCAAATCTTAAGATTTGTTATATTAAGAATTAACTATATTATTACTAGAAAATAGAAACCATTTTGCATATATTTTTATTTTTTTTTTTTAGTAAATTAAATATAGTTAATAATAGTAGTATAAATAGTAATTGTATAATCATATATATATTTATTTATTTATTATCAATCAATTAAATTTAAAACATATGACTGGATAAATAAAAATTGTCACATAATTATAATGGTTATTACTTTATATAAAAATATACAGTTAATACTCTTTATAATAAACTGATAGTTTTATTAAAAAAAAAAGTTCATTATATAAATTACTATATTTTTTTACTTTTTATAATAAACTATTAATAAAATTTAAAAATTTTAAGTTTATATAAGCATATTTGTAAAATTTATTAAAAATTTTAATCAGATTACCAAATATATAATAAATGTAATTATAATTAAAATAATACTCATAATAAAGTATTATTAAAAGTATTATTATTACTAATGACTTTTATCATTAATTTTTCAATTTCTGATTCTATATTAATATTAATTTCTGATTTCTTAATTTTTGATTTTACAGTACTTATTCTTGTAAAAATTTAACAGATTTATGTATTATTATATAAAATGATAATAATTACATTATATAATAAATTAGATGATTATTAAATAAAATTTAATACAGCTTAATAAAAAAAATATGCTATAGATTTTAAATAAAATATTTTATATTTAAAAATAAGTATCTTTATAGTAAAAAAAATATTACTTATTTTTAGTACAATATAGTATTATAAAATGCATATTATTTATGAAAATGTTTTTTTTTGAAATGTTTGTAGCAAATTCAAATTAAATAAATTTTAAAAAATTAAAAGTTTATATATAAATATATAATAAAAAAAGAAAAAATGTATTTGTAACATCCTGTTATATATCTTATTTATAATAACTTTTTTTTTATTTTTTTTTAATAATAAATTATTTTAAATATTTTATAAATAAAATTTTTATATGTAAAAATTTAATTTGGAAAACTTTTATTTAATGTAATAAAAAATAGTTTCATAGATAAAATTTTAAATTATAAGCAGTTTTTAAAAAAATTCTTGTTTTAATTATATAACTGATCTTTTATTTTGATTTGCTAACTATTTACATTATACCTGATCTTAAATTTTAATTGGATAAAATTGAAGTTGTTACAAATAAGACACATAACATGATGTTACAAATATATTTATCCATAAAAAAATTAGAGTATTGCTAAATTTCATTGCAAGTAATTCTTATTGTAAATAATAATATTAATTTTCATAAAGTTTACTTTACTTTTTTTACCTCTAAAATATTAGCTAATAAATATTATAATTTTTATTAATTTTAGTAATTTAAGATTTTATTTAATTGCTTAATTTATAAAGAAAATAGTTTTAAGATATTATTTAATTTTATTAAAAGTTAAAAAAAATTCTTACTGAATTTTTCTTATTTATAGTTTAAATAATAAATTAATTAATTTTAAAAAAGCAATTTGGTTATTTTAAGAATAAATCAATTATTGTAAATAATTATTTTAAATAATTTTTTTAAAAATTTATTAAAATTAATTAATTTAAATAATAGTAATGACAAGTTCTTTATATTAAAATTTTTAATATATTTTTTTTATTATTTTTAATTAAACTTAATATTAATTAATTATTTGCATTTTTTTTATTTATAACTTCAAGTTTTATAATCAATATTTTTGTAATAACTATAGTACATGTATATTTATCTTTCTTTTCTTTACTTTTTTTTTTGTATTTTGTAGCTCTTGGCTTTTATTGGACTATCTTTAGAGAAAAACCCCTTCAGATAATTGTAATACTCTTTTCTGTTATATAACTAGTACTATATATTAGACTAACTATTATACTATGTAGTACTACATATAAGCTTATAAGATTAAGCTAATGCAATCACACAATAGTACTATATAATAAACCTATATTTGGTATAGTCAGCACACTTTACTAACGTTAATCACATTATTAATTAATTAGCATTTCTTAACTAATGGATACCTGACATTGATAAAGAAGATAGAAAGATTTCCATTTATAATAATGGAAAAGGTAATTCAAGTGACGTATTTTTTAAAAATTATGAGTTATTTTATAGAAACAAACTTTGTTAATTTATTAATTATATAATTTTTTTCATAACAGTACTCAAGTGTGATATTGTTGATTACATAATGAAAGATGTTAATTTAAGGCTCAATAAAGAATTAAAAAAGACAGCTGGAAAAAAAGAGTAAGAAGTAAGTATAATTTCTTTAATTTTTTTTGTTAATGAAATTTTGGCTAATTAGATTTCAAATATATTTTAAAATAGAAATAGGTATCACGAAGTTGAATAATGCCAACAATGCTGGTGGTAGAAATGCTAAAGATTGTATTTTATCCTTACTGAGAGTGATTCTGATACTTTGCAAAATAATTAGCTATTGACAGATTGTCTGAGATTGGACGAGATTATTATGGAATTTTTTCATTTAAGGAAAACAACACAGAGATTCAATATATCAAGCAAATTCTTGGATTGAAATAAGGAAAGGAATATGAATCAACAGGAGAATTGTGTTATGGGCATCTAATGATCATGACAGATCAAGATTATGATGGAAGTCATATAAAAAATTGATTCTCAATTTTATGGATCACTTTTTCCCATCCATTAATAATTAAAGGTTTCTTGTTGAAATTCATCATACCAATTGTTAAGGTATGAATTTTCAAAAGGACTAATAAATAATCTTAGGTAAATTTTTGGTTAATATTATTTTTATTATAGTGTACGAAAGGTGACATAGAAAAGTCATTTTTTACCATTCTATGGAAGGTTGACATTAAAAGTTAAAAAATTAAATATTATAAGGTATCTATCTTAATTAATATATTTATAAAAAAATGATGCATATTCATGGGTTCATTTCCTTTTTTATATTACTAGGGACTTGGTACTTCTAATTCTAATGAAACGAAAAAAATCTTTTAGGCCGTTTTAAGAAGTTAAACGTGAGTTAATTAATATGGCCTTTAATGAAAAGAAAGCAGATGATCACAAGGAATGGTTAAAAAACTATGAAGTATGTATTAACTATGAATATTAAAAATTTAGTAAAAAAAACTTATTTATGAATACTGTATATTATATTTATATATTACATATTATATATTAATTAATTTATTTATTTTGATATGAATTATGTCATAAAAAAATCTTGAGGACTAAACCCAGTCAAAGAAAAGTTTTGTGCATGTACTTTAAGAAAAATTTTAAGAATAAAATTGTTTCTTTATTAGTATTAGAATAGGTGACATATCAATCATCACAATATCTCATGATTTTGTAGTAATAGTTATTGGATTAATAGTCACTGGACTTGTCGACATTAGACTTGTTGATGTTGAATGAATGGAAACACTTGACTTGTCTGCTGTTGAATGGGAATTATTGGACTTGTCTGATACTGAATAGGATGTATTTGACCTGTTTGCTGTATTTGACCTTGCTGTATAGGATGCATTTGACCTATCTGTTGCTGAATAGGAAAAAGTATTTGACATGTCTGTTGCTAAATTCAAATTTAAAAATAAAATTAAGGTTTCTTCATTGGCTAGTGTAGTATTAGAATAGATGACATATCATCATGATGATGCAGACCTTTAGGCAATGACCTCTACAATAATCATCATCTCAACAACAGCAGCAATTACAACAACCATCATCTCAATAACTTCAACAATAGCAACAACCTCTACAATAACCGGCATCTTAACAACAGCAACAATTTCTACCACAACTGTCACCTCATCAATAGCAACAATCTTTACAACAACTGCCACAATTATCATATCAATCATACCAACAACCACAACTACCATATAGATCATGACCTCAAATATATCAATTGCAATACCATCCGTACAATATGTACCATCCGCAACCACTATATTATCCATACTACCATCCCTAATATCTATCACATTGCTAATTTTAGCCAGAATATTATTATCATCTATATTACTGGCGATTGCAAAAATATTTTTATTAAATAGTAGTAATCATTTATAGTAAATAATTGATTAAAATTCAAAGTTCTCTCATAATATTGTTAGTATGGTAATGAATTTTGGTTTGTAGTAGTATTAAATATTTAAATCACTTAATTTTTTTTTTGAATACTTAATTTTTGCAACCTGCTTTTTTTATGTAGAAGATTTTTTTTTATGTAAATTGCTTTTAGTTCCTTATTTATCTTTTATTAAATTTAATAATTTATAAAATAAAATATTATTTATTTAATTTAATTTTTTAAATCATGGTTAATGTATTTTCCTATTATTAAGCAAGATCATAGTATAATTTATTATTAATTTATTACATGTAAAATTTGTAGTTATCATAATTAAGTACCTATTTGCACATAATAAGGTGAAATATGATATTTAAAGTATTAATACAGCTATTTTTTTTTCATTTTTTACATTTATGACATTTTTTACAGTTATTATTTTTTTTTATTAAAAATGTTTCAACTTTTCGCTGAATGTTTGTTTCAATAAAATTTTTGAATATTTAATAAAAGACATGACTAATTTACATTCATGTATATTATTCAATAACTAAGTTTTTGTTAGAATTTTATAGAGAGATAATTAGAATTATCATTCTTGGTTTATAAAACTTTAATTGCTTATCTTCCAAATGAATCTAAAGATATTTTATATCAGAAAGGAATTATTATTTCAATTTTCAACTTCAACTTCAAAACCTCTAATGTTTAATTATGAATCATTTTATAAAATTTTATCAATTTATGAGATTAAGAACATGATCAAACAGCTTTTTAAAAAGTTATAATGATTGATTTCATCAAAAAATTTTAACAATAATAAGCAAAGGAAGTATATAAATTGTTTATAATTCAAATTTCTTCTTTAAAAAAATTAAATTTCTGTTTGCATATTCCAAATATAATTTTTACTTTTTATCCTGAAGCAGAAGTTTATTTAAGAAATCTTTCAGAATTACGTACATTGTAAATCAGAAATTTATCCAAAGATATTATATCATTTATCTCAAATATGTCATAATATACAATCACTTATTATAGATGTTGAAAAAATAATTTCAAATGAATTAGTGAAATTAATTTCTATTCAATAACATTTAAAATACTTGAGTATAATGAAAATTTATAATTGTAAAGATTTTAAAGATTTAATTTCTTCATTAATAAAATAATCTAATACTTTAATTAAGCTTAATCTTTATGGAGAAAATCTATCTCATTATATCTCTTTATTATTTATTACCAATTTCACAAATTTACAAAAACTTGTATTATCATTTAATTATATTAACTATTACAAAGGGTTAGAAAAATTAAACCATGTTAATTTTCAATAATTACAAATTTTAAAAATTCAATATTCATTTCCAAGATGTAAAATATTAATAGAATTCTTAAAAATCAATGAAAGAAACTTAAAAGAATTTTATTTAGGTGATGCGACAGGTAAGAATAATGAATCATTAAATTTACTATCTAGTGATCATAAAAAGATGAAATATAGCTCATTCAATTCGCCTCACTGAGACGTATCGAATGGTACTAATTTTGCATTTCTAAGTACGATAGATATCGAGATATTTAATAAATCGTAAAAAAATAAACAAAAAATACAATATCTCGATATCCATCATATCTAGAAATGCGAAATTTATACCATTCGATACGTCTCAGTGAGATGAATCGAATGAGCTATATTTCATCTTTTTATGATCACTGGATAGCGAGATAATTAATAAATTGTATTTTTTAATTCTATAGTATACATATTGGGTACCCAATGTATAGCAGATTTTTTGCATTTTGGGTGCCTGATATTTATAAGATATCTGTAAGATATCTGTAAGATAGATTAGTTTTTGACCAGTGATACAAAACTTAGAAAGTTTTCCATCATGTTTAAAAATAATGAAATTGATACATTAAAAATAATTTTTGATTGTTACCACTATTTGAAAAGTATTAAAATTTGAAGTGGTGATGAACTTTTGAGTAAAAAAAAGGCATTGGATTTAGTTGTAAATTATTCACATGAAAATATTCATGAGTTAATATTATATCATCTATGTTCTCTATATGAGATACAGTTAGTATTACTTCCAAAAGAATTAGAATTCTTTTTTAGAGGTTGAAAAAATCATGTATCACAAAAATCACTTTCTTTTATTATTGTTAATGATGTTGTTAATAGCTTATCAACAAATTATGAAAATATGGAAATAATTGAAAATTATATTAAATTAGATAATATTAAGGAATTTAGAGTTATAAAATTATAATTTAGATTTTATTAATAATAGTATATAATCTTTATTTCTTTGTTTCTTTTTATAAATATTATTATTTTCAGTAAAGATATTTTAAGAATTGCAATTGGAATAGGTTCTTCATCATTAATTAGTAAATGAATTCTAGCCTAATAATTGTAAAAAATAAATTAAAAATTTTGATTGCACAATTTAATTTTTTGATTAAGATACAGATAATTGTTTTCCAGATAGGAAATTGATTATGTTATTTGTTAATTATGAAAAGTGTGACTGTGTAACTTTTGATAAAAATCTTGCAGTTGTCATTATACACAGTCAATAGAGAAAAGTACTATCAATAACTTTAAAATTATTTATTTTAAATATTAATACAAACATAAATGTTTTAACACCATTGGAGGTGGAATATCACTTTTCCTAAATTGTAAAAAATAATTTTCGCTTCTTTAAATAGATAAATTTGATATGTACAGTACAGTACATACATTCCTTTAAATTTTGCAAGAAGTTTGATTAAATTTTACAATTTATTTCAATTTATACAAGTTTTTATATTTGTTGAGAAAAAATATAAGGAGTGTGATTAATAATGTCTCGCGCTAAATAAAAACTTTATCAGTTTATGTATAATATAAATAATAATCTTACTGAAACTTTGATTAATAATAGAATGTTTAATCTTTGAATTTTTCTGGATAATTTAACAGTTAAATTACTATATAAAATTTTTCATATTTAGGTATGAAAAAAATAACCTTTTAATATTTAGAAAAGAAATTTTCATATCTGATCAAAAAAAAAATAAGCGTTATATATATTATATAGTGCTATTTAAAATGATGGGAGGATTATTTGTATAAAAAAAATAATGAGAGGATTAAGATCAGTCATTGATTATAACATTTTGTTATATTTCTATATTTGCACATTCTATATAATTATTTTTTATTGTCAGTATTAATTTATTATGAAAAAAGTTTCTGGGATCGCTCAACTGATAATTTACGTGTTTTTTATCAGTCAATTAATTTAATAAATATGAACCTGATATTAGCATATTTAATTAATAAAATGCAGGGAAATAATTTTAAATTTATGTTGCTGTGAAATGCAAATATACCTAATATTAAGCCGGATTGTATATCGAGCAGAGCCGAACCGCAGTTCGCAGTTGAAATGACCACCTTAAAACGGGTGGCTCATGCAGAGCTTTGACCTAGTATGACAAGATAATTTTTGCTATTATGTTTAAAAATTAAAAATACAAGTAAAACCTTCATATAAGTACACCCTCTCTAAGTGCACATTCTGCTATTTTTTTTGCACTTAGGGAGGTTCCTCTTTTACTTTATTTTTGAACAAAAGTAAAAAAAAAATGGTAACTTTAAAAATAGTAAATACTTTAAAATAAAGACATCCTTTCGATATTTGAAGAGACAAGAAGACTCTTTCATGTTTATTGATTAATAGAACTTGATGATGGAAAATTCACCGGCACAATTCACAATAATTTCTTATTTTTCTCATGATATCAAAGAATTCCTAAAAAATTAAGGAATAAACTTACCCCTTATTTTGCAAACCAAATGCTCTCGACTTCTGTGTCCACAATGAATTTTTACTTAAGTTACTCCGGTCTAAGAATGGGCGTGCGCCAACTTANTGGACTATTATTATAAGGAAAACATACTAGAACTATCAAAAATTCTTTCTGACNTACAAATTGCGTTTGCAAAGTACAAACAATATCATTTCTATCAGTTCCACACTTCCACTATACCTTATAATCAATTTCTCTTTGTAAGTCAATATCCGGAGTTGAAGTTTTTGATATGGNTAATNTGACAAACGACCCTAAGAAATNGAAAAAACACAAAATTTATGGTATCAGAATAATTTTATTTTCAGAAGCCAAAGCACTGTTCACTAATGAAAGTGATACAGTAAATATCAAAAATTAGTTATTTAGGTTGAATTGTAAGTTACAATAATTTACATAAACAAATTTTATTTGCAATAATAAAAATAATAAAGAAATTTAAGAAAATGTGTACATCCAAAAAAAAGGGTTCAAAATTAAAGCATTTGTTATAAATACTGTGAAATCTAATGACACTATAAATCCATAATTAAAGAATCAATTATTAATCCATTCTATACATCTGAATCTTATTCTTGGTAATCATAACGAAAAAAGTTTCAGTTCCTCCCAAAATTTGGTCATATGGTCCGTCGCTCCGTCCCACATCAACTATGGTAAAGCGATATCCTATATTCATATTTGTAATTGATGAAATCCCCTTATTCTTCGTTTAAATGGAAACAACACCCTATGATGAACCTTTAATAATTACCATGAAAATTAAAAAATAAAAATCATCATCGAATTATATGAGAATCTGTCCAATATAATCCATGATTTATAAACTCCTTGCTTATATTTCAAGAATTATTTAATCATTTTAGAATAACCTTAGTCGGGAATAGCAATTTGTATGTTTTTTTCATTCTCTCAAGTGAAACTCTTCTCCTTCACGATT
>QKYT01000072.1:14101-34407 GCA_003550305.1 Glomus cerebriforme
TTTAAAAATGGAACACTATTTTAAAGTTTAACTTTTGTAACACTATTTTTAAAAAAGTAACCCTATTTTTACTTGCATAACATATCTGAATTCTGATTTACCAGGTCGATAAATCACGTGATCGAACATGACTTTAGACACCCCCTTTAAAATCAGTATACGAGCTGCCCTATCAGATACTTCAGATGAATTGAGTCGACTGCTTATACTGTCTCATCTTCAGATCAATATTTCATACTCTACTGACCTATTATAATTTTTGAGTTTATTACTTAAACAATTAGTTTTATTTTATTATATACATTCTAATTTATATTTTTAAAAGAAAAAAGTAATTTATCATAGTGATGTATCATCAATTATCCCAGTATTACTAACACTTTTTTCCATTTTCACATGACTTTTAGCCAATATTATGACATTAATAAATAAAAATGTAACAAATATGATTTCATGTCTTGAAAAATTCTGTTTTTAAAATATTTAGTAAAAATAAATATAATATAGGATGACTATAATCATATAGAAAGTGAGTAATATTAGAGAAGTGATGCATTTCACTACTTTGTTACGTGTCCTATTATATCATGTGACTTATACTATATAATAATTTATTTATTATCCTCTGCATTATACTGTAGTTTTCCATTTTTATTAAGAACGAATTTTTCAGTATAATAAATACTATTTATTACATGCTATTCATCATATATTTAATTTTGCCCAAATTTTATAGTGCCAACCAAAATTTCCTTATTTAAAACTTAGGTAATATTACATAATAAATTTTTTTGACAAGTGAAATTCTATAATTTGTCATATGCATAATTTCTTAATGCCATAATTTTGGCCAAAAATTTTATAAAAATCACGTGATTTAACTCCACTTTAGACGTACCCAAAAAAGGAAATTTTATTTTCTCAAAAATTGAAATTTTGGGTTACATAAAATTTTTAAAAGGCATATTTGTTACAGATTATTTAATTTTTAGCCAGAATTATGAAGTCACGTGATACTGGTGATGTATCACCATGATGATAAAAAATCCTTTTTAAAAATACTGTACATTTAAAATAATGGGCAAATGTATATCTCATAGGGGTACGACATCATTATTCATCACTTTCAATTTGTCATCCATGTGTTACACCCTCTAGGATCATCTTACCATATCACTCTCAGATGCATATGTATCACCTCAGCTATATAATTATAATATATCACTAGGTAGAGAACGTTTCTGGGAACCATCGTTGAGTTCGGAGCAAAAGATCTTCATTAGTATATGATCAATATGCCTTATATTTAATCTAATAATATTTTTATCAATAAAGAAAATTTTTATTAGATTAAAATTTATCATTTTCATGAGGAAATTTATAGGAATCATCTGTTAAAAGAATAAAAAAATTTTTAGCAGCTTGCGCCGCTAATTGGACAATCTGTTTCTGCGTCTTTAGTATAGCGGTTGCCATAGCTCCTCTTATGGCCTCGAGCCCCCTCTTCAGAAAGATTAAACCTAACTGTCTAATCCTAACCTAATCCTAATTTAAGTATCTAATCCTAATTCTAAGTAACTCACCATAAATCTTACACTACATTAATCTTCTCTTTTCCAACAATCGTGTAAGGCCTGCCAAAGGCAGGCCTTACACACGAATTATTATATTTTTTTTATTAGTAATAAATTATACCATAATTTTTTTTTAAAAAATACCAACAAATAAAGTAATATAAATTTTTTATTAATTTCTCATACAAAAGAAAAGAATATAATGATTCATATATAATTACATAATCAGATATTATTAATTTCTTTCTAATTTCTTTAACAAGTTAATTTAATTGATTATTAATATATTATCATTATCTAGGACAAATCTGGAATGAATATTCATGTTTCTTATATTTAATCATTAATTAATTAATTCAAACAAATTAAACAAATTTCAATTTGATTTATACTGTAATTAATAAATAAAGATTAATAATATCAAAGTAAAAATAAAATTATCATNTTAAAATGAATAACAATAAATAACCAAATTACTAATTCTGAAGAATTTTGAGAGAGTAATAATAAAGAGAGAGAATAATATGAAGTACATCTTGCATATGACTGTGAAGGTAAATAATAGGAAAATTGTGAGATACAACTTACAAGTAAAAGGAAAAAGCAAAGAAGTTTAACAGAAACAAGCAAGGAACATCAGAATCGTATTTTGTGTGAAAATAAGCGTAAACATGAGCTGCACAGTTAGAAACAAACAAGTAGAAATTCAAAGTGATATCAAACAATCTTTTCAAGAAACAATTCAACACAATGCTATTCTAACTTACAGTCTACACCATTATCAGCACTACTATCAGCATCACAATCAGCTTCACTATCAGCTAATACAATCATTNANAAAGAACACATATCNTTGCANAAATTTNACAACAAAATGGACAATATTCAATATAATACTTGTCCTGTATGTAATGAATGAATTCCATCAATGACACTTGTCAAAGGGTCATGTCAATATTGCCATACAGAAAGTTATTACCAACGAAATTTTTAGTAGAGAATAACATGGATCCAGAAGAAACACCTAAAGAACTCAAAGGGTTAACAGAAATAGAAGAAGTGCTTATTGCACAAGTATTCACTGTCATGACAGTATATTGACTTCAAGAGGGCAAAATGGATATAGGNAAAACATCATCAAGATATCCAAGGATTTACTAATTGGCTTCTCAAGCAGTTCAGTTTGAAAGAAAGGAAGAAGAAATGTGACTACTTTCTATGATATCAAGATAGTGTAGATTTTTCTTTTATTTGTTGATATCCTTTACAAAAATAAAGTTTATTCATAAATGTATTTTTCTTATTTTTTCACAAATAAGTAAAAAAAAAGTTTATTTTAAAAAAATGTAACAGTTAACAATTATAAAAAAAAAATAAAGTTTATTAACTAACTACATTTCACATAAAAAGTTAGATTTATATATAACTAATACAACCAATCATATATGACTATATATGAATCACATGAACGCGAATAAACAGACATTTTTGTGTCACTGATTCTAGTCTATAATAGTCCTACGCTACGCTCTGGACTAATAATACAGATGACATTTAAAAAGGCATGACAAATATTTTTTGGAACACTAAAAAAATTTGAAGTCCCTGAGATAAATATAAAAACGTGAAGTATGTGAAATCACATGATGTGTGATATAAAACATCACACCTTTCCGAGGATGGTATGGTAAAATAATTTCACTTTCTGACTTTCATTTTTACTATTTATTCTAGAGACAGAATTTTTTTGAGATGTGAAATCTTATTTGTTACATGTTAATCGTCACGTCTATTAATTTTGGCCGAAAATTTTAATTCTGGCCAGAATTTTTATTTTTGGGATCTTGTGTAACGTTACACAAATCACGGCAAATTTTGTTCTCTGAAATTTAGGTTATACGAGACTTCCAAAAAAGGAAATTTTCTTAATTTCGGCCGGAATTACCTAATTAGGAAAATTCCCGACGATATATAAATGTCTTACCCCATGCGATCTAGATTTACCCTAAAATAATTAGGGAATTTGTATTTTACGCACCCCGCACAGAATGCACCCCAGCGGAGTTAGGGTTAGGTTAGGTTATGTTAGGTTAGGGTTAGGGTTAGGGTTAGGTGTCACTCTATGTCACGCCCACCGTGTTTAATTTTTACCGATTATTTTTTGAACTTAAATTTTTTTTTTGGTGTGATAACTCTATTTGTCACCATTATATATCACACTGCGCACTCTGTGCGGGTGCACAGAAAATAAAAACCCAAATAATTATTCTAAAAATATTTTTAATATAAAGTATACAAATTAAGTATAATATTATTTCTTGCTTTCTTTTTATTAAAAATCAGTTTATAAGACCTTTTTTTCTGTTTTTTTTTATAATATATTTATTAATATCAAAATATTAATCCTATATTACTATATCATATAATCCAATATAATAGTGAATAAAATAATTCCGAGAAACATCACGTTATTTCTGAAAATATATTTAAAGATGATGTGATGTATCTTGTAAAAATTTAAAGCGGTTCAAAAATTTTTTCTTTTTATGAAGAATTTTTTTGAATATTTTTCATAATTAAGAATAGTTTTTAAGTATAGAATAATATATATTAGTTTATTTATTAATATATAATTTCGTGAAAAGAAAAATTAAATCCGGTTCCCGCGGGTTGGGGAGTTACGTGAAATTGGATGTAATAAATCCGGGAAATCGGATACATCGAAAAGATATCTCGTTTTATTTGAATTTTTTTTTTTATCACCATTGGCATAATTTTCCGAAATCTGTCCAGTCCTAATTTTAATTGGAAGGGACATTAAAAATTATATTGATGTTTCTATTTCATAATAATACCTTATTTTATTCTGAATAAATACGTTTTTTTTACAGTAATATAATCGTAGATTATTATAAGATGATAAATACTGTATCGTAAGAATTTACTTATTGGAAAAAAGTAAACAATAGTATCAATAATTTGTTCTAAATGATAAGTGCAATAATTACGACCACTTTTGAATACCCCTATGGCCCCATTGAAATAATTACCTATATTTAAATAACGTCATCGTAATTAATCTTTTCTACAAAATACCAATCGTATTATAATATTGTAGTTATAGGCTCGCAAATTCGATTATTCTAGTTGGAAATAATGTTAAAAGAATATCAACAATTATATTTTATGCTATACCTTATTTATTTCTGAATAATAATACGCTTTTTTTACAAGATAAAATTGTAGGTCATTACCTATTAAATAAGAAGTAAAAGAAAAAAAATGTATAGCCAGCTTCTTAGTAAAGGTGCATATCATTATAGCTACTTTTAAATACTCTTCTATTGATCAGATTCTTAGTTGAAGGCTCACGAAATAAATACCTATATTTAAATAATGTCATCGTAACCATTCTATCATATAAAATGTAATGTAAATATTATGTATGGGATTCTTTTGAAAAAATATGTATCATTTAGTAAATTTGAAATTTTGAATACCTTTTGGAAAATAGATTTCAAAAAATTGCAAATATTATTTTACGCTCTAACTTAAACCTCCTTAAGTCTCTACAAACGTACACACTATGCACATGTTTATGGTTGTTCGCTTAGAGAATCTAATTTCTAATATTTTTGATTTTTACAAATAAAAAAAAGGATAATATCATGTGTTAAACAATCGTTGAATTTGATTGGCAAATAATATCAGAAATACTGTAGACATGCTTTTCTAATAATTTTAGATGTTGAAGGCGGAGATTCGAATTCGATGAGACATAAATTATTGAAAAAGAATATATATATAGTATATATATATATTAATGATATCTAAGCATCGAATTTATATGCCAATATTAAAAGAAGAAAGAAAAAGGGATTATTATTATAAACAAATATTGAGATTTGTTTTATGACTTTGATTAACTATCGTAAAATATCAAAAATAATAATAACGATGATTTTCTTACTTTGTAAATTTCTTAATTCCATTCCTTTCGTCGTTCTTGACCAAAAATCCAATTTCACAAATGTAATTCGTATATTATAACAAAAAAAAAAACATGAACAAAGTTCTAATTCGGATCTAAATAAAAAAAAAAAAATTCGGCAAAACATACCTTTCTCGTCTATCTTCATACACAAAGATTCTAGCTCGAATTATAACTTCAAAAGCTCAAAGTCATAATAATTAAAAAAATTTTGTACGCGATATCTAAAATAAATTCTTTGTTTTTTTTTCTTAGAGAAAAAGTTGTATATTTTTGATTTGTTACTTTTTGTAAAACAAACAATATACAGTATTTTAATGTGACCGTTTTCACTCAAGTTTTAATGAAACTATCTTTAGATAATTATGTTTAACATTTCATTATTCTATAGAAAGGAATTACAATAAGTGAATGGAAGTGTAAAATGCGGGGCTTACCCCTAAATGTTTGAGTTAAAAAAAAAAAAAAATTTAAGTTGTGGTTATGATACGCGATAAGATTATTATGAAAGCAAATACTGATAATCAATTTTTTTTTTCTTTGATTCACAAACCAATCTCAAGTACTACTATGGTTCACAAGCAGATAGTTAAAGACAGTAACTTTAATTAACAAGATCTTAAGACACGAAAACATAATTCCTTTGTCCAATAAGAAGAAATATCACATGTGTAATTGTAAAAAAAAACAAAGATCATGCCATAAAGCAGCCAGTTTTGTGTTAACCTTAAAATTGTATGCTGTGGAAATTCTTGTAGGAAACGCCAAGAGAAAAAAAAAAGTTCATACATATGAAAAAAGATCATGAAAAAATAAAGTTTTGTTTCTTTACAATGTAAATTTAAAATGATTTTCAAATCCATTGTGAAAAAGTAAAGAATTTTCTTTGTGGAAAAGTGCTATGATACAAAAAAAAAGTTGATTCGCGTCAGTTAACGATATAAATTGGGAAATTAAATTTGATCACAAACTTTAATAGTTGTATTCCAGTCGGTCAAACAAAGAAATTCAACCTATAAAATTCAAACCTTTTATAATGAAACTTCTTTTCTTTCTTTAAAGAATAGATGGATCGGAATAACAGAAATCATTTGAAAATCATCTACACATGAAAAAATTTCAGGTGTTCCTTATATTTGTAATACATTATTTACTTTAATCTTTATAAATTTCGTAATGCAACTATTGTCTAAATGGAAGAAATATTTCGTTGGGGCTAATTACGCGTATTACGCAATAGACGAAAGAACCACAAAAAAATGGTATATAAATTTAAAGAGAGAACTCTAAGGAGAATTTTCAAATAATCGAATCTAATTTTTAACAAAATGCAAAAAATTCATAAAAAAATTCACTTTATTATAAAATTCATATTGACTCGCGTCATGCTTAACAAACCTCAAAAAACATTTAAATTTACTATTCAATTAAACAAATCAATATCGATTGTTGTATATCAACAAAGAATAAAAACTCAGGGCATCGAAAAAATTGAATTAATTTCAAGTAATTCGTAATATAAATTATATTAAAAATATATATTTATTAAAAAAATTCAAATTAGATCTTAAAAATATGGATCGATTTAATACAAATATTTTATCAGTGATCACTAGAATAATATATATTTATTATTTGTTCTTAATTATAAATTCTAAAACAAAATTTTCAGTAACTTTTAATAGTAACCGTGTACGATCATCATAGAATGATCGATAGGAACCAATCAAATTTTAGATAAAATTTTTTATAATTTAAACAAATTATTTTCGTTTTACTTTTTGAAAATAAAAATAAAATTTAAAATGTAATCAGAATTTTCTGATAAATTTGTTTTTTTGCGCTCTTTTGCGATTTTTGCGCTTTGGATATCATGAGAATATTAAAATTATCATCAAGATTATCCATTAATAATGAATGAATCATTTTTTTCTTTATAATTTTAAAAGAAAAAGAATTTTTGTTTAAATGATAAGAATAAAATTTTAAATGAATTATCAAGAATTTTGTATTTAGAAATGTAAAGATTAAGAAATTTTGATTTCTAAAGATTTTTTTCTTTTTTTTTTTAAAAAAAAAAACCGTTTTCTTCATCCTTTATATATTATTTTAGTTCGAATAAAATAACCAATTAAAAACAGTTTTCAAATTTAGAAATTTTTAATAAGACCAAAATAATAGATGACAAATGCTTACAAATAAGTAATCTAATTGATTAAAAAATCTGAAACTTAATCACTAACCTTTTTGATTGGTAAAGCTTATTGACGAAATCTTTTATCGAATTCGAAATCATAATAATCTTGACTTCATTTATTCGATTTAAAAATAAAAGATTCTTTTCTTTTTTAAGAAAATAAATTATCCTACCTTACTACCAACTTTATATTATTAACGCCTAATTCTAACCCAAATATCAATGATAATAAGTCCTAATTCTAAGTCAGGCTTAACTCCGAATTGAACAGGGTACTGTATCCCAAGATTTCCAGGGTTACTGAAGATTAATATACAGTATAAATACGCGATATATATACTGTATATATAGATATATATAAAAAGATTATTTGAACAATCGATGTAATTCAGCCAAAAACAAGTTTAAAACTTAAAAAAGGTGCAAGACCAAATAAAAAGTCGATCCTTTGGAAGTACAATAAGTACAACTTATAATTAAATGACGAATTATATTATAAAAATAAACCTGATACGTATTTATATCTAAAGAATATTAATATAATCAGAGGTACAGAAGATTTTATTTTCTTTTTTTATCATTGATCGACGAATAGAAATTTGGGATCAACGCTTTATCGCATTATTGGTCCTTGATAAACGTGTTTTGGGGTACATCAGTTTTTTTTTGTAACTTTAAATGAAGCATACACAGAAAAGATATCATTTATTTTTATCTGTATTTCATTTCTCGCATAATATATATTTTTTTTAATTAAGAAAGTTATTTTAATATATATAATTTTCTTAAAAAATGAAATTTAAATAGATTTGGAAATAAATTATCCGACACAGAAAATCTTTCATTAATAATTTCATTCATGTAGTAAAAAATTGATCAACTTTACAATCTTTTTGTACATATTTTAAATTTTTTTGGTCGTTGTTTTTTATCAAACAATAGAAAATTTTGTTGAGTTATAGAATTTGACAAATTTAAACATATTATATATATATTCTTATGTTAATCTTGTGTTAATATTAGTAAGCGTTACACAGCCAATATTCTTTTTCTATGAGGTGTTACATCTATTACATAAACCTTACATGAAGTCTAGTCTATTATAACCCATTATTATATACAATATATTATTATAATCATTTTTAATATTTGGTATTTGAAATTATTCAAATAAGGTAGTTTGTAACATCTTACAAAATTCGATTTAAACGCGAATGAATAAACCAAATCTTCTTTTGAATCAAATTCAATGATATAAGGTTCAAAGATAATTTGTCTTCGAAATCTCGATTCTATGTTCTTCTCATCAGAAAGTATTAATTTTTAAGTCTGCAAGAATGCATTTTTTTTTCTATCTTTATTATAATTACTGAATATAAATATTAAGTGTTACCTTATCAATATTTCTGTCAAATTTGTAACTTTTCGAAATCAAATTTTAATTGTTCAACAAAATTTACATGTTACACATATTCATTTAAAATCATCAATAAGAACCCGATTAAGAAATCTATGTAGCAAGGAAAAATCATGATAATAACGCGACCTATATATTTTACATATAAATTCGGTACATAAGGATTATCATGTGGTAGCACTAACTCTTGATTATTAAGATTGACGTTTTGAAGGGTCATGTGTTTGTTTGCTTTTATTACACCCAATAAAGTATGTAATACAAATAATCATTTACGCTATTTTATGCTTAAAATGGATGCAAATTCACTGCATTAACCATCACATCCTAATTAATGTGTAATAATTAATATATTATGCATCGGTGTGATAAATAGATTTGGTGAACACGAAAAAAAATTTTAATTTTTTTTTTCTTGTATTGGGTATATTCGGCATTAAAATCGATTAATCATTTTTATGATTATTATTATTCTTTTTTTTTTTTTTAAAAAAAAAAAAAGACTGCCTACTAAAAAAATGACCATATCTTTTATTTAAAAAATGAATGCGAGAATAAAATAAAAAAATAATTAAAATGATAGAATAGGAATGCGCTTATATGTTTATATAAATTTTCTTGTTCCTTTTTTTTTGCATTTTTATTAAAAAAATCGACGCGCGCAGGGGAGAAATTTTAATTTACCGGTATTTTTATCAAAGGTTTTGTAGAATTCAATATACCATATCATCGCTCATTCGTATTTTTTTATCATATAATTTAAAATATTTAACTTATAAAATTGACAAAAATTCATTCACACTCATATTACTCATAAATTAATCACAAAATTCTTTTTTCTTCGACCAACATTACTTGTAGATATATTGTTTGTTGACTTCTCTCACTCAATTCACTTCATTAATACAAAATTATGACAATACTCTTCCATAACTTAACAATCTTAAAACTGTGACCAACAGAAAGTAAAGGTTAGTGAAAAAATAATAATAATCATCTTTTGATACTCCATTTACAAAACGCAAGAGCTACGATTCAAAAAATAATAATTAATTTTTTATATATATCGTAGATTAAAGATCCGATTGATCATAAAAGGAAGATAAGGAATGATTTAATGAATGAAAAAGAAAGTAATAAATCGATATTGTCATTTTGTTGCAGCTTGATACCATCTTTCAAGAAAGGCACATGAATGATAATTATATTCTTTTAGAACAATTTAATTTTTTTAGGTAACGTATCTTTACACATCATATTTTCTTATCCAATTGACTTTATTTACGTCTAGCACTGCACAAGATATCCAGATATAATATATGACCTAAAAATCTTAATTTTGGTAGAATTAGGCTAGTATTATATAATTTTTTAAATCAGGTATTTTGTATCATACCCGGGTATCTTGTGCAATGCTAGATGGTACTTTATATTAAATAAAAAAAAAGTTATTGAATGAATTTACAAAAAAATTATATATTTTTCAACGTGTAGATGCGATTTTTTTATGATGAATAATCTTAAATCTATATGCTTAGAACCTGTAATAATTTGTGATTATACGATAATTAAGGATTGTGTGGAATTTAATATTTACATATTTTTTTTTACCTGGTTTTTTATGCTGATCGACATTGTATTTATAGTATCATTGGTACACTAATCCTAATATTACGGATAATATTGTTATTGAACGGGCTATATCGGTCTTTGACCGATATTTTAACTTCCTGTTCAATAACATACAATTATAGTATATTACTTTTCTATAATTAAATTAAAGGTAATGAAAAAAAAAATTTTATATTTAAATCAAAATTGATTAGTCGATATTTCATACTTTCTTGTTTATTTATACGAATTTTTAGGAACTTATTAAAGGTTTATTGGGCTATATACTTAAGGAACTTAAGTAACCTTCTTTGGCTGTTAAAATATATCAGCAAAATACGTGCTGCGCAATGTATCAATGTACCATTTTACACATCGGATCAAAGGTTTGAAAAAAAAATTTATTTCTTTACTCAACTAAGCAAATAAGTCATACTCAGTAAGCCCGATTTTTTGATTTATTTATTCATTCTCCAAAAATTCAAAGTTTTTTTTTTCTTTTCTTTTTTTCATTCCTTTTTTTTTAAATAAAAACTGTATTAAAATAATTCGCAATGTAATTTATATGCTATTCTAGTATTTAATAAATAGAATTTTATTCGAGAAAACAAATCCCCTAGAAAACCTTAAAAAATTATGAATATCATGTAGTTTATATATATTCTTATATCATTCAAATAGAAAACATGACAATTAAAAATTCTTTATTTATCATAGATACATAGCAACACTATTATGACCCTCTGATCACCAAACGGGAAGTACTGTACCTTGTTACTTATAGTAGTCTTGCGAAACTCATCTCTGAACTGGAATCTTTACTTTCATCGACCCTGAACCAATGAAATTAAAAGATAGATTCAAGTTTTGGATATTCTGTTGTTCATCAGGATTTTTTTACCCTCTTTTGATGAAGGTTTTTTTCTAATATAGATCCTTGCAATTTCGATAATCGATCAAATTAGGAATGCGTATGTAAACTGGAGGGATATGGCTTCCAACAATAGAGTTATTTTAAAAAGTATAATTAAAAGATGAAAGAACACTATAGCCCACAACCATATTTTATGACAATTATGTAATAGTAATTCAGATTGATTTGAAATAGTTCACAAGCATAGTCTTTTATTGGATCACATCTTAAAAATAGAATTAAATTTTATCTAGAATGATATTAATTTAAAAGTAAGTTCCTTATTATGAATTCATGAAATCAAAATTTTGTAATTTTATATTACTGGTCTCAATATATAAATAAAAATATTACAACTTCATCATAAAGAAAAAGAAACATCATTCATGATTTTAAAAAGGAATCAACTGTAATAATTTATATTTTATAAATAGAAATATTATTCAATAACTTAAAGATGAATTAGATGGATTGAAATAGAAAATTTTATGATATACAGTACTGTATTTTATTAGATTTAAAGGACAAGATTTAATAAATTTATTATTCAAAACAATAATTCTTATAATTTTACTTATATTTATTTTCTTAGATTACTAATTACCAAATTAATATATCAAGTTTTTTATAAAATTTTGAGATCAAAAACATAAACATTTAAAATATTAAACCAAATTGTTTATGAATTTATTATAAAATTCAAGAAAAAATTATAGTATTCAAAAATATTGAAAACAGATAAACTATACAATAACAATTGATCTTTAAAATTATATACAAATAGGTGACATACTAGAAATTTCAAATATAGTCACTATTATAATGAATTTAACAATATAATAATAAATAAAAAAGAAACTAAATGATATATTAATAAATAATAAGATACTACTTTTTGAAATTACATTAATAATAAAAAGTTAGGAAATAAATTCTATTGATAGCATTTATAATATAAAATATTTACTTAATTTATATTCAAATACTAGAAAAGGTTTAATATATATTAAATATTATAGATTTAATTAACAAAAATTCTTAGATCTTAATTTAGTTAAAGTTAAAAACATAGCAAAAAAACAAAAAAGCAGATAAATTAGCTAAAAAAAGTTGGATGATAGTTTGGTTTTGAAAATAATCTGTAAATTTAATTTTTATAACTTATTAATATTATTTTTATATAAATTCTTTATAAAAATTTTTTTTGAACTAATTTTATACAGCTTATTATAATCAGGATATATATAATAAATATATAATATTATTAATTAGAAATTTCTTTAGATCATTTTCTTTATAAGAAATAATTTCTTATGTTTTAATACTAATATTTCAAATAGTTTTATTAAAAATTAAATCTTAATGATTTATTTTTTCTTATAAAAAATTATCTGATTAAATATTTACTATTATAATATGGTGTGCATGGTCTAAAGCCAACCAATATTTTATTTAGCGGCCAAATTTCTCAGGCTTATAATCATATCACGTAAAATGAATTTTATTGGTCAATTGGTTACAATCATGTGACTTGATTTATATTCATTATATTATCAAGAATTCTTCGATGTGATCTGTATTTTTTTACAGTATATAATGCTTCTATACCTGTTAATCCTTTTCTATATGCATCCATAAATCTCCAAGCTCTGTGAGCATAATATCTAATTATTTCTAAAGAAATTGAATTTAATGCTTCAAGAACTGTTTTTTCTAATCCCTTAAAAGAATAATCACAATTATTACGAGTATAATGCTTAGCAGCATCCCAAAACATTTCAATAAAATTAAGTTCACAATAGAACTTTGGATAAAAGATAACTTTATATCCATTATCTTCAATAATTTCTTTAACTAATGGTCTTTGTGCCAAAAAATCAGGTTGAAGTAAAAGTATCCAAACTGCATAACAATTATCTGTAGTTGGAGAATACTTTTTGCATTCAGAATAAATATGATTTAAACTCCCTTTTGGCCATAATTCTCATTCTTTCAAAACTAAACGTATTCCTTTTGGTTGTTCATTAGGAAGATGCATTGACTGTATTGATCCATCAGGCATCAATCCATTTTTAAATTTTCCTTTACTACCTGGTTTAAGATTCATTTTTGATGCAATTAAAGCATCCTCTGCATATGCAGCATAAGATATTGCATTATTAAATGCAAATACATCAATTTCAACTGAATGTAACTTTTCAAAAATTGGAATTGCTTTTCAGTAATCTAATTATGAAATAATAATTTAAATAATTTAAACAATAATTTTAAATAAAAATAAAACAAAAAATATTACCTGTACAACCAAATCTTCAGTTTTCTATCAGCCATCACAATTAACAACTGGTTTCATTGTAATACATGCTTCCTCTTGTTCAAATTTTAATTGATCATCAACTTCTGTTAAAAAATCACTGATATGTAAACTTAAACCTGCTCCTTTTTTATGAAGAGACTGATATCCAATAGGTCTCCAAAAGGTTTTTTTACCATCATTAGCATAAAATACTGATTCATCATGAGTTACCAGAATATGTCTCTTATCATTTTCATTCAAATTAGATTCTATTAATACCATAATATCATCATCAGAAGGTTTTGGCATCCATTATTCTAATTGTGTTATCTTTGCTAAAAATTCTTGTTGATAATCAAGCACATCAGGACGCTCATATCCATTAAAATAAATATCTTTCACTCCAACATGAAATATCCAACCAAAATGTTTCAACTATGCACGTACAGTAGTATTTAAAATGGATTTTCTATTTTTTATTCCAACACTTGAAAAGACTTCCTGTTCAATAAATATTTTAAATTTATCTACAGTTACATCACAATTAACACTTCAAAGATATTTAGTAATCATTTGATAAATATCTTCATTACCTAATAAACTTTTAATTTTTTGATGTTTACCACNCATTGATGTTGGAATTAAATGATAAATTATAAAATTTTATGTCTATGCTCTAATTAAACGTGCTTGATATTTTCCTTTTCCAATGCTGACTGCAATTGTTTGACGGCTTGCTTCCATACATTTGTGTCCAGCTAATCTCAAGTTAATGTATTGAAAAATAAGTTGCAACCAGTTTTTAACTTGAGAAACTAACGGTTTGTTATTAATTAATGTATTTAATTCCTCTAATGCTAAATTAAACCCTTCCCTCTCTATGATTTCCTCAAGATTTATTAAATCATCAGCTATAGTGTTAATTTNTTGACCATTCAATAATGAATTTGGTGTTGAATTATTAATAAAATAATCTGTAATATTTGAGAAACCTTTACTTGTTGCTTTTGCAGTTGCTTTTTTTCGCCTCTTGGTTTTTTCAGAACTTCTGTGATAAGTTAATAGATGCGAATTATTAAAAATAGCAGTCTTTTAAATTTTGATGCATAATGTTAAATGCAGATGGTTCAATCTTATTTATAGTTTCTTCTAAATCAATATTAACCCAAATATCATCTTCCTCAAAATTATCTGATAAATCATCATCAGGCGAAAGCAAACTTAATAAATTTACTTTAATCATTTTTAATTGTTTGCTTTTTCTTGCAAGTTGAACATTACGAGACTTTAGAGGTATTTTCCATATAGAATGTGAATTTTATTGGAGTTTATTTTCTTTCGATTAAGGTTGCTTGCTGAAACCTAAGGGTTTAGGCAAGATAGCATTTTGCCGAAAAGTGAAATTCTGCCAAAACTATATTAAAGTTATATTAAAAAACTGGCAAAACTCTAAAGAAAAGCGAAATTGCCAAAACCTATTATAATTGCCGAAACTGCTGAAACTCTGCCGAAACTATAATAAATCTATAGTAAAATTTTGATGAAACTAATCGTAGGATTTTAAAGAGGTTTAGGCAGGCAACTTTACTTTCGATACTGATTATATAATGAAAAAATTTTTAAGGGGGTTTATTTTTTTAGTTTAATGTGATTTAACAAATTTTGGCCAGAATTATATAAATTTTATAATTCTAGGCAGCTTTATTATGATCACATACTTAATAAAATATACTGTTTTTAATTTTATATATCTAATGTTGATGAATGATGACTAGCTATTTTATTAAAAAAGGGCTCTATTACATGAAAGATAATGATACAATCTATCATTTAATAGAAAGTTTAATTGAATTAGTTTATTTTTTGATCACTTCTATTTTTTTAAAATCATGTGATAAAATGTAGTTGGTTTTAGATCGTGCGTATCATATAACATTCTTAAATATTTTACATATAAAAAAAAAATTTTAATTTTTTATTATTTTATATTATATTTAAACTTTTTACAATAACTAGTGATAATTAATTATAAAAAATTTATCAAAGATACTTTAAAAACAATTAATAGTAAAATTTTTTCAAAAAATAATACCAATAATATTTATTTATTTATAATATTTTTGATAATAATTATACTTTCGATAAAATCACTGAAAGCTTTATCTTTAATTTATTTATATTTTTTTATTAAAAATTTTATATTTTAAAGTTTTAATTGTATTATATATTCAAAAGTTCTTATTTTTTAAATTTTTTTTTTTTTTAAAGATAAGATAAACAAGAATTTTATTTAATGTGAGATTTACAGGCAAATAAAATTAACAAATTCATATACTATTCTCTTACAACAGTTGCAGAAAAGTATTACTTATTACACTTACATAGTATAGATCTTTAGAGTAAAAATTGATAACAAGATCTTTTTAGATATAAACTATACTCTGATTCAATTCTTCCCATACCTTAGTATAACTAAATAATTCCTTTAATCAGTTTATCTGAATTTCTTCTTAACTCTTTAGGATCTTTAAACTAGCTCAAAATATTGATGAATTTATAGAAGTTAGCTACTAATACTAACTTTTAGAAAAAAAGGATTATCTAAAAGAACTAGAACTAAAAATACAAGAAAGAAAAAAAATATACTAAAATATCTTTACTTTACTAAACCAGTTTCTAATAGCATTACAAATACTTTAAATGAATTAAGATAACTATTTATATTGTCTTGTTTATAATTTTTATCTAAAAACTCTTGCTATTAATATATCTAATAGTTATTTTCTCATAAAGGTCAATTTTTAACAGTACTGTCAGACTAAGATTGCTTAGTAAAATTAGAGGATTTAGTAAATAGGCAAAATAATAAAATATAGTAATTTAATAAAACTATATTAAAGTCTTATTAAAAAGTTACTAAAACTTAACAAAAAGTAAAATCTGTTAAAACTTATTATAAATAGCAAAACTGATAAAATTTTGCAAAATTATAATAAAACTATGGTAAAAATTTGGTGAAACTAAATGTAGAATTTTAGAAAAGTTTAGATAAGCAATCCTATGTTAGACATTTTTTCAAAGAATTAAATTGACTGCTTATATATGAAAATAGTATATTAACCAATCCAACTTGTTTCTTTTTAAGAATATTGATTTTTGATATACTTATTATGAAAGAAAAAATATTTTACTACTAATATCCTTAAACTTAATATCTATAACAATATACTTAATCTAGAAATCTATGTCTTCTTTTTAACTTTTTTTTTATTTTTTTTAATAATAATATATTATATCACTTTAAGGAGCTAAATTAATAGATCATTATTTGTGAAATAAAAACTAAAGAAATATAATAATAAGTAAACTAATCATTAATAGATAATCAGTTATCTATCAATTTTCTAATATTCTTCTACTTCTCATTTTACCAATAGCATAATAACATTTAGCTCAAAGTAGAGGCCTGCAACGGACCGGGTCCGGGCTCAAAAACTGGCCCAGACCCGGCCCGGAATCCGGGTCCGGGCCGACAGATATTATCCTAAATTCACCCGGGCCAGGTCCGGGCCGGCGTATGATTTTCATAAAATTTCCGGGCCGGGTCCGGGTTCAAAATGTAAACCCGGATTTTCATAATTTCTTAATTTTGGCCATTTAATTCTAGCTGAAATTAAATAGATAAAGATTAAACAAGTTTTAAAAAAAAGATAGCATATAAACTGACTTCACATCTGTTGCGCCAACTAATTTTGTAGCTATTTTGATTGTAGTTTCTGCAATTTCTTTTTGAATTTTTAAATAAATTGAATATCAAAGTTTTATTTTTTTTTTNTAAAATCAATTTAAATAAAATAATGTACTGATTTTAGAGAATTTATTTTTTTTAAAAAATATTCAAAAAAAGNCATATCAGAATTAAATTGTTTCTATTAAATTTTGGACTGGGATCATTAAATGCTGCGCTTTGCATNACGCAACAGATTGATTGACTAACATAGAAAACTCTTTCTAAACTACAGATTATTTATAGCTGAGTTGATTTATTAAAAACATTTCAAAAAAAAAAAAAAATAAATTTTTTGTTAAAAATATTTAAATATAAATAAATTATTATTAAAAAAAAATTACAAGACAAATAAGTTATTTACCTAAAAACCCACTATATTATATTTAAAAATTTCGGTCCGGGTCCGGTCCGGGCCAGGTTTTTGATATATTAAAGCGGGCCGGGCCGGGCCGGCATTTTATGTGTAAATTTAAGTCCGGGCCGGGCCGGGCTGGCATTTTATACATTATTTTAATTCCGGGCCGGGCCGGGTCATGAAAAAGGGCATAATGCAGGCCTCTAGCTCAAAGTATTGAAAAGAAAGTATTAATAAAATAAAAATACTATATCTTTAACTAAGTTATTAATTCATTTTTAAATTAAACCAGATTTCATATTTTCTCTATATTTATAAACAGTGATGGGTTTTGGATTTTGTCCAATTGCTTTTTTCAATTGGACAGTTTTGGACTGATCAAAACTTGTCTAAAACCCATATTTGGTAAATCATAGATTAATTTATCAGATAATTTTTTTTCTTTTTACTTCACATTCTAGGTTTCTAATTACTTTATTTTCATCTATACCATATTATTTATGTCACGTAATAGCAAAGCTCATCCTAAGTATATACTTTCTACATATGTAATAATCTTAAAAAAAATTAATATAGAAGATAAAAAAAGTCAATGTATTTGCAAAGCTTGTACTGAAGTTTTAAAAGACAAAGCTAAACTTATAATAAATAGAAAGGAAAGAATTCATAAACATTTAGCAAATTGTGAGTATAAGTTTATATATATACTTATTCTGTTATTAATATTAATGCAAAAATGGAATTTACGTGATATTTTTATTAGAGAATTGGAAAGGCCAGAGTATATATTTGTATCTTCTGAATTCTAGTCAATAACAATTATTAATAAATAATAAAGCTATATTATTATCCTAATAAAAGTCTTTTAAATCATAAATATTATGCATTTTAGCATTATATTATCTATATGTAAAAAATTTTTTACCTCTCAGATTCTCCTTCTTAGTATTTTTATTATTATTATTTTTTTAAATTTTTATTTTAATTATATTATACGAGGTCTTCTAATAAATCTTTTTTTTATTAAATGATTTACTAATTTATAATATTAGCCAAAATTAGTTATAATTCTAGTCAGAATTAACTTTAAATTATATGATCTGTCCAAAACCTATTCATTGAAAAAAGGTTTTGGTTTTGAATAGGTTTTGAATAGGGTTTTGGACAAATGTCCAAAATGTCAATTTGTCCAATTGTTCAACACTACTTACAAGTATCTCAAAAATTAATGTCTTTCTTTACACATCTACAAAAATGATAAAAATTTAAATTAAAGGAATTTTCACCAAACAAAAAATATCAGAAAAGACTATTTCTACTGCATTAAACCTATACTTTAACTCTGCGAAAAGTATCTTTACTTTTAAAAAAACTTTATATTAGGCCAACTTTTAGATTTATTAAAAGTAACTACAAATCCTACTCTTTTATTTTGTATTTATAGAAGGTACCTTAGAATACTAAATGATCTTTAGATATCAATTTGAAATAAGATGTAGGTGACTGGAAGTTATTAGAGACCTAACTTATAAAAAAATTTGGTAAACTGAAGACTATTATTTATACTTTTTAAAGCTTTTTAGTTAATTTCAGTGATGTAAAAACACTTTTCTATAATTAAAAAACTGTTTTTTTAATGCAAAATAGCAAAAAGTGCAACTTTTCTTTTTCAAATTTCTTAAAAGAAATGGATGTAAAGATCAATAGAGAAAGTTATCACTAGGGTTTCTCAAACTCAAATCAAATCAAATATGAAGCCAATTTGAATTTGTTAAATCAAATCAGGTTCGAATCAAATTCGAATCAAATATCAAATATTTGTCAAATTGACTAATCAAATTAAAGAATTTTTGAATCAAATCAAATCAAATTCAAATCAAATCAAAAAAAGCTGATTTGAATTTGCAAATTCAAATCAATTTTAAATCAAATGTCAAATGTCAAATCAAATTACGTATTCTTAGTTACCACTATTTTTTAAATTATTGTATTCTATATATTTAATATAATTAATAATAAGATCTCTGAATATATACATAAACCATTTGTCATATACTTAGATTAAATTTTATGAACTCTAAAAAAAATTGTGTTTCTGCAAACTAATAAAATTTTTTAAAAAAATTTTTTGATATAATAAAATTTAATAATACAAAAAAAAA
>QKYT01000072.1:54770-67372 GCA_003550305.1 Glomus cerebriforme
TTATCTCCTACATTAGTTTTTTTTAAGACTGTTATATATGTAAAAAGTATATGCCTAGGATGACCACCGCTATTACGTGGCATGAATAATTTGGTATAGATAAAAATAAAGTGATTGGAAACCTAGAATGTGGAGCGAAAAGAAAAAAAGATTATCTAATCAATCTATGATTTACCAAATATGGGTTTTGGACAGTTTTGGACAGTTTTGGACAAGTTTTGGACAGTCCAAAACTTGATTTTGGATAGTTTTGGACAGTCCAAAACTCATAGAAATTTTGGACAATTTTGGATAGTCCAAAACTGTCCAATTGAAAAAAGCAATTGGACAAGTCCAAAACCCACCACTGGACTATATGATAAATATAATATTTTAAGTAATATTATCATTATCGTNAAGATAAAGTAATTTGGAGTTGAGTACAAATTAATTTATCCATGCATCCTATTCACCACAACCTGTGACAGTTTTCAAATAATTGATAAACAAAAAAGGATATTCACATTATATTACTTGACTAATAATATAATTGTAGCCCGATGTGCTTCCAGTTTTTTGACATCGATTATCCTAGTGGCAGTATAACTTCAGATGCAATAACAACTAAACATTACTCAGTNAGTAAATAACTCACCCTACTCTTTTACAATTAATACCCATTCGTTTTAATTCTTTAAAAATAGTTTTTTCAAATTTACTTCCCTTAGCTACAAAAGACAAAGAATTAGTAATAACAGAAGAAAAAGCAGCAACAGAAGATTTATTCATTGTCAAGTTTTTAAAGGTTTTCTGAGTTAAAAAAAAAAAGAAGGAAAAAATAATCGATTTTTGAATTTAAATTTTTTTTTTGAAATATCGCATAAAAATCATGAGAAATTTTTTTTCCATTCTTTTAGCGGCGTTATTCATGAGAAATATTTAAAAATTTTTGTATTACTTATNATAAAATATTTTCTTTTCCCGTAAATTGTTTTCTTTTAAATATCTTACATTGTAAATCAGTTGCAAAATTCACATGAAAATTCGCATGATTGTGAGAAAATATTTTTCTGATATTACAAACTTTTTTGTTGAGTACTATGAGTTCACATTATGCTTAAAAATATATATTGATATGTTTAAAACATCAATTAAATTAATTAAATAGAACAAGTTTTGTTATATTTTTACTGCTTTATTTTTAGTTAAATCAATTTAATCAATTAAATTAATTAATAAAATAAGTTTTGTTACATTTTTACTACTTTATTTTTAGTTAAATTAAATTAAATTAATTCAATCAAATTAATTAAATAGAACAAAGTTTTGTTATATTTTTTATTGTGTTAAATCAATTTAAATCAATTAAATAGACTTTGAACGAGATGTTTACCAAGTTTATTATTTTGTGCATAAAATGGTTCAAAATAGAAAATTATCATATGTACTTAATAAAGATTATCAATCAGATATTACTAACACTATTAACATAACTAAAAAAAAGAACAAAAGTTTCATGTTTTTGCAACAAATATGAGAAAAAATTGGTTAATCCTCATACAAAAAAGAAACATAAATCAGCTAATAATAAAATTTTATCACAAAGTTCTAATACAAATACACATCAAGAAGATCAAGAAGTTTATGAAGACATCGATACTGATGAATCATTTCATTTGACTTCAATTGGAGTTTTGATGCAGTATATTAAACGATCTGTTGATACAGAAGAAAATCAGGATATAATAGATGACGATTCGTATATAGACATTAATTTTGACTTTTTACCTCAAAAACAACTTCAAGATATACCAAATACTTAATTGAACCAATTAAATTATTTGAATCTGAGCAAAGCACTGACATTTTGACAAATAATAAACCAAATGAAATTTTTGAGGATTATTTTGAACCATCTGAATCTGAGCAAAAAAAAAAATACTAATAATTTTCATGATAATAATGACGGTTTAGTAAATAATGAACCAAATGAAATTTTTGAGGATTATTTATGTCCTCCTTTGGAATCATTTTATGATGCAAATATTATGTACATAATCCATAATGATTAATTTTTATAAATATTTTTATGAATAATAAACTTTTGAAAAGGATTCAATATACAAAAAATGACAACTAAATCTTTAATAAAATTCATAAAATTAGTTCTAAATGAAATCAGAGGTGATAATTTTAGTATATTTTCAGATTCACTTTACATAGCAAGAAATAAGCTTAGTTTAAAAGACCAATTTCAGGTTTTGTATCTTACCCAAAATGCCATAAGCTTTATGAAAAGGATGAAGTAAAAAACTTTCATTAAGATGTAATTCCTGCAATTATGAAATATCACCATATTAAGTTTTCCAATTCATTAACCCATCAGTTGAATTTGTACTAAGAACTTTTATCTTGACTAACAAATTCATTAGATATTTTGATCATAATTCAGCCTAAATTAATATATCTATTTACCAGAATTAATAATCAATTAGCAACAATGCTTTATCAATTTGGTTTTGAAAGTTTTCTTAGATATTGGATAACTCAGTCAAAGTTTGATAATATTCTAACTGATATTTATAATGAAAAAGTCTGAAAAACTTTTAAAGATGATGATGCAAGTCATGCAACTATTTTTTATGACCTGAAGTAACAGATTCGCATCTCGGTCTTATACTAAAACCTTGATTGGTTTTAGCCATATGATAGAATAATGCATAGTACAGAAGTAATATACTGTATGTGGTCATTTACAATTTGCTACAAAAACTTACTACTTCTTGGTCTGTTACCTAGGCTGAATAGGAGTTCGAACAATCTATATATAGGTCAGATGAAAATTTCAAAATTTACTATGATCAATAAGCAAACTATTTTCAACTTTGCTAAGTAAACTTATTATGACTTAAGAAAATTTGGCTTTATTAGGTAAACTGTTTTGTGACATATATATATTAAGTAAAATTTGTAGTTTCTCTATATTAAACTCAAAATTGGCATTCAAAACCTACTTTTTAAGATTAAGTAAAAGTTGTAGAGCAAATAAAATTACACATAATACTTAAATTTCAAAAGTATATAACAGATAATTAAAACTCACGATTAACTTTTGTATTCTGTCTGATTTTATATTTTAGCAGTTTCTTTATATTAAACTCAAAATCGGCATTCATAACCTATTTTTTAAGATTAATTAAAATATAATATTCAAATTTTAAAAATATACAACAGTTAAAAAATGTCAAATTTTACTATAAAAAATATCAAAAATTGTAAAAAAAGTTACTAAGTAAAATAGATGTAACTTTTAATGATTGATGCAGAAATGGTATTGTAAAAACAAAAATTTGAAAAAAAGAAAAATACTTATTTTCCCTCCTTCTCATCCCTTCCATTTTTAACTTTTATATATCATTTTAGTATTACGTAGATGCATATATATTTTAGATTTTGTCACGTAAAAGTTTGTTATGCGATCATGTATAATTTCATTACACAATCATGTATAAAAATATATTAAATTTTGTTACACTGTCATGTATAAAAATAGATTACATTTTATTACACTATCACGTATTAAATTTACATGTTAATTTTGTTTACGTGTCTTTAATTTTAAGGGATATATTTTTAAAATATTTGATGTTATACAACATATTTTATATATTTGAAAATAAGTTTCTGCTATACAAATACATTATTGAGTCAAATTTATATGTCTTGCTATGCATATAAAATACTGACTATTTTAAATTTAATCCTTTAAATAAGCAAAAAAAAATCTCANTAGGGGTAAAAATTTTCTATGTTTAATAAGTAAACTCAAATCCTACATATTCATATATTGTTTAAGGTCCTAGCTAGACATTTCTTATATATATAAATAATTGATGACTTGTAATCATTACTTACCTTATTCCAGTCTAAATATGTAGATGAACCCAAACTATAAATGAATATCTCATATTTACCAAGTTAACACAAAAATGGAAAAAAATTAATATCATATGAAAGAATATTTATTATTTTTTTATTATTTTATCTAATAATAATATGACCAGAATATTTGGTTTTATTTTGAAAAATTTTGATAAGCCTTGGAAATTGCTTTAATTATACTTATTTCTATAACTAAAAAATCATCACTTTGATAATAATATTTAAGTAATATTTAGTCAGAAATGGAAATTTGTATTGCTATATAAAATTTGCTTCCATTCAAATATGCGTTAGTTTTTTGACCTACTCTAATCAGAAATTTTGAATAAGTATATAAGTCTAAAACATTTGGTACTTCACACCAATAATATGAAAAAGATTCATAATAAAAGTTTTCTATGAGTGAACCAGGTTTTATTAGGATAACATATACTCGAAATATAGTAGGCATTAGATTTTTACGTTTTATTATGTTTTATTATGAAATACTTGAAATACTTATATAGATTATTATTCATAATATTATTCTTGAGTTTTTTTCATAACATGATTTTAGTGCTACATTTATGTAATTTACAGTTTTTTTAGTTAAATAATTACAAAAATATTAAAATTGGTAAATTATAGTTTTCTCTGAATTTATATAGTAATTTGCTGCTGATCTTAGATGGATTGCATCTTAAGCCATATTTTATTAGTAATTTAACAGATAGTTATATTTTTTATAAATGTTAATATTTTTTTACTATTTGTAAAAACTGTTTTTTTTTGCTTATAAGTAATAATTATATATATATATTTTTTATTATTTTATAGATAATATTTCTTTTTTTCTATATTTTAAAATATTTATTAAATAAAATAAAAGAAAATATTTTTATAATAAAATCTTGTATATATTTTTATAAAATTAAAGATAAATATAAAATTATATAATAAAAAATTAAAAATTACATACTGTATTATGATAAATTTTACCTTTAGGTGAATTATTTTTAAATTAATCTCTAGTGAAATTCATCTTCAATGAATATTAAATTACCTTAAACTAAAATATCTTTTATTGAAAACTTATAAAAATATTAAGAATATATTATTAGGCAAAAATTTTTTATATTTCCAAAGTTTACATAGATTTATTTAATAATAAAAAATGTAAAACATATAATTTTTTTAGTATTAGGTTATCTATCTTAAATTTTGTAAAAAGCATATTTCTTTATATTAAATTTTTAAAATAATAAATAATAATAAATGAAAAAAATAATTCAAAAAATTAATAAATTTATAAAATAAAAGCAAATTACAAAAATTATTCTAGATAAATATTTCTTCATTTTTTTTTCTTTAAAATATTTAGAATACTGCAAAAATTTTAAAAATAATATTTCTTCATGTATTTTTATTTAAATAAACATTGCAAAAATTTTTAAAGATAAATATTATACAAAATAAATATAACTAATAAAATTTATTAAACAGAAAAATGGTACATTTATATGATTTAAGCAAAACTTTAAACTATCTAATGTCATCAATAAAAAATAATTTATGATATGACATAGAATGGCATTTAATAAATACTTATAGAGATATTAGTATTTTTTGCATAAAATTACTGTACTATATTACATATTTATTTTTTTTTACTTTACATTATAATTTTAGCATCTTAGTTAAATGAAAAGATCTTGAAAGATTAAGCAAAATTATCTAGCAGATGTAAAAATACTCAGATATTAATTTTTATTAAGTTAGCTTGAAATATTTGCGTAATTATTAGCATTTTTTATATATTACTCAAGTTTTTTTTAAAAAAATTAGCATTTGTTTATTATTTTAATTAAACTTAATAAAGTACAAAAGTAAAAAAATAAAGTATAAAAAAGTATTTTAAATGTAAATTTTATTATTTTAGTATTAAATTTACTAGTATTTGTTATAAAAATAATAATTAATTTTGTTTTATATATAATATTATTTTTTTGAAACAAATGAAGTTTTTTTTAAAATAAATATTATATAATTTTAAATTAAGCTAACTAAAGAGGATATCTTAACAAAAAATTATTTTTAAATAGTTCTATATCTGCTGTTAATCTCTCAAAAGCTATTTCATTTAACCAAAATATTAAAATTATAATATAATAAAAAAACAAAAGCAGCATAGTAATTTTGTAAAAAAAAAATAAAAATTATATTTTAGTAATTCTATATCTGCTAGAAACTCTTTATTTTAATTATTTATTAATATAAATAAAATAAAAAATGAATACAAAAAAAAAAAAAAAATTAATAAAACACAAAAAAAAAACAAATATATTTATCCAAGATCAAGCCAATCAAATTGAGTATTACATCTATCACAAGATGTATTAATTTTTTGTTAGTATTACTGAAAAAGATAGAACTTTATAACTTTTTATTAATACAATATAATTTTATTATTATAGATAATTATAATCTTTTTATTGTATAATCAAATTTTGATATAATAAACTTTTAATATAGTGAATTTTACCTAACACATGAGCTTTAACCAATTAAATTCATTAGAATTCCCTCGTTATAATAAACTAACTAATCAAAATCTTTAAAAAATTTATTATAATCTTATAGCAAAGTTGAGGTTCAGACTCTAGGATTTATTATATCAAGAGTTGACTGTATAATTTTTAATATCTTTTCAGTTATCATCTTTTTTTTAAAGGTCAAGTTTTTTCAATTCTTTTAACTATTCAATATTTTCTGCACCCTTCTGCTATGAATAGCAATATGAATTATAAAGTTTTGATACCTGAAAATAAAGAAAATTTCTTTATGTATTAAACTGTGCCAGAATACTTTATTTTTCAATAATAATCATAACTTATTAATTTTAATAAATATAAACATGAGACTTAAATAAAAGATATAAGTTTAGTATGCATTATTTGCTGTTATCATTTTTTAAAGAAAAATATTATTAACCATAGTTAATTCTTCAAATTGAACATAATAAAGAATAAGAAATTTTTATAGTTACAAATATAAAATTCCTAATTAAAATTTCTTTTCTGTTATCAAACTTCTATTATCTTCCTTGTCTTTCTTGTTTCCTTTCATGAAATTTCGTATTACAACAATTAAAGTAACGATTGAAAAAGTGACTAACAATATAGTGATAATGAACTGCAATGACTTCATAACATATTCGATTATAATTCGATAAATAAGAGGTGTATTGCCCAAGAATGGTATTAATAATATCACAATCACAAATTGCAAAACCGTTATACCTATCTTCAAATAGTTCATTAATGGTTTTTTAAATGGTTTGTAAGATATTAATAGAATTAAGAAAACAATGTCCGTTATAAGTAAACCAATTATTTGCACGATAGCACTTCGCTGACCCAATCCAATGACAAGAGCTCGAAGGAAATCATAAATAATTGGAAATATAAAAAACCAAATGCGAGTTGACTTAAATGACGAATTTTCAATGTATTGAGAGTAGAGTGAGCCATAAAGGAGGGTATAAGATGGTTTTTTATATTCTTCCAACTCATTACGTTTCAAAGGTTGCAAGATTTTGTAGCCGCAAAAGATCATTATACCTAATGATAAGAATGCTATGCTAATTACGGCAAGAAAAATTAATATCCAACAATCTTTGGTGAGCGCCAGTTGATAAATAGCAAAAAGAGTGATAGGATAATAAAATAGTATCAACTAGATGACAAGAAAAAAAAATATGATTAGCGAGTTTACTAATACGTCAATTTATCATTTGATACTTACTACACGTAAAATTCCACCTGTAATAAAGAATAGAAAAAGATCAGTTCCTTTTATTAATTACTTACAATGTAAAGCATTTAGAATTTAGAAAGTATTCCTACCAAGCATTAAAAAGTGCACATTTTCCACTGCTGTTTTTAAGAAGGACCATTTATTAAACCAGGTACTCCGCCAACGTTTACACGACCATGCAAATAACCAAATTAATAATGCAATAACAAGCGCAACTCCTATCGTGCAACAGAATGAAATAATCTCAACAAAAAATAAATTATAGTCTGGAACATTCAAAAATTTAGAAAAAGATGAAAGTCCGGTCCCATTTATAAGAGGAGTGGGTAGATTAAAATCTGTGCATGTATTACCACTATTATATACAACGGAACTTTTGATCAAATTTAAACAGATATTGGACATATGGCATATTGCTTTTCGTACCTGTTCATCTGCAACGTTAGATAGAAATGAGATATTAAAAATACTGAGGTTGCTTGGAAAACCCATTGACCATCCGATTTTGGATACTACATCTTGGTAGCCATATGGAAGACCAGGTAAAGAAATTAAAGCAGTAGTTACGAAAAATTGAGCAGCACGAATAATATCATATATGGATGGAGCCTGATTTGATGAATGCGGTTGTTGTGTAATTGGCTTTTCATTTGGATTTATAGGTATTCCACCGATAGGGTCATGTGACGGGGCAGTAGGAATAGACTGGAAATTTGGATTTTTATGACAATTAGAGAATATACACCATTTTAAATGGCTTTATGACTCTTACCTCATTTCCACTAGGATCATACGGCGTACTTTGTGCTGCTGTTGGCACATTTCCACTAGGATCAAGATATGGTATATCTTGTGAGGTTTGTTGCACATTCCCGCTGGAATTGGTGTGTGTCGTACTATGTGGCTGTGGGCTTTGGTGATTTCCACTAGGATCAGTACCTTGTGAGTTTGGGTGTTTTCCATGCCTTTCATGTTCATCACATTCACCATGCTTTTCGTGTTTTCCATATTTGTCATGTCTGTCATGTTTTTCATGACCTCCATGTTCATCATGTCCTTCATCATCATGTCCATTATGACAATGATTTTCATCGATCTTGCGGTTTTTTACTACCGCAATGCAGATTATTGAAACTGTTCCGCAAAGTATTGGGATGTTAAAAAAATATGGGATTGCATCTGTAATTATACCATTAAAAGAGGTGGTAACACATCCTAGGACTTTACCATCTATACCTATTACAGATAACGACAAATAAGCATTAGGACCCGAGTGAAGAACATTATCTATTCATGTATACAAAAGATTGTTAAATTTCATTCTTTCGATAGAAAAAGTTTAGACGAATTAAGGTGATAGATATACCTAAAAATTCATTGGACAATGAAGTGGTGTAATTAAATATAATGGTTGGTCGATCACCACTAATTTCACATAATTCAGATGGACATGAACTTTCATTTTCTGCAGAGCGTTTATTATCCCAATAAATAGATGATTTCACTAGAGAATTATATTTAAAATATATTTATTTTCAATAATAAAATATAAAAGTTACATGAAAGGCTATAAAGATTACCCATAGCAGTGTCTATAGGTAATGAAGTTTTTCCTTTGGCAATGAAACTAAATGTATTGGCAACTCTCGAGGTAATAACTTCAACTTTTAAAAATTTCACCGGACCAACACAGTTCTTGGGTTTTGACAGTGGAAATGTTTCTTTTGCTGGCGATCCTGCTTTTGTGTTTGTAATTACGTTTGGAAATTCAGTAAACGTGGTTGTTGACGTTATAGTAATGACACCTCCTTGTCTTTTTTGAAGTGTCGGTGGAGGACTCACAACTGGATTTGTCAAAACTTGTACCACGTAAAGTGACAAAAGAATTATAGCATAAAAACATAAGCTAATACGACGTAGGTTTAAAAAAACATCTGTCATATTTGCTCTTAAATTTTCGTAATTTCATGCAACAAAAAAAAAAAAGAAAAGAGAAGCAAGAAATTGCAATATCATTTGACAATAACTGATCATTTATATTTAAATGCGAATTTTCAGGATGTAAACCTCCGTAAAAATAGTAGTATTTTTGCGGTTTCAATAACATGGTTAATGATCTTTATGGAAAATCATTTAATTAATTTATTAGATAATGTTTAATGTTTGTTAACAACCTTTTGTGGTGTTACAAATAAAAGCCCTCTAATCGTATTTAGTATAAAACAATAAAGAAATTGAAAATTCTTTTTCTCCATCACAACCACAGACTTTAACGCCACCAGACAAAAAGACTGCGACTTTGGATTCGACATTATTTGTTTGTTTCGTTTAAGATTTTTTTTTTTTTTGTTTCTTCAATCTCTTAGTAAACCATTTCTTTACTTCTTTTACAGAAACGTTTCGGGATTTTATTTATTTCTTTTTTACGGGGACATTCAGGACTTTCGGACTGAAGTAGGTGTTTTGATTGATCCTTAGACCATCATTAACCCTTTCTTTCATTATAGGAACGGTTCGTATTTGTTCTTTTGACCCATTACTAACCGTTTTCGGCGTTTCTTTTTTTAACGGTTCGGGACTTGGTAGGGTTTTCATTTTTTTTATTCGGGATTGTTTTTTGCTCCTTTAACTTTAATAACGAATTTTGTTTCGGATGTTTGATCATCACTAACTTTTCTTCCTTTTTTTTTTTTTTTTTTTTTTTTTTTAAAACGGTTGGTTTCGTTTTTTTTTTTTCGATCGAGTTTTTTTTTGTTCCATTGACTAATTAATTACCAAACTTTTCTTTCCTTTTTTTTTTTTACAGAAATGGTTTAGGACTTTGGAATGTTTCGTTTCAAGACAATGATAGACAACCCCGTTTCATTGGAGGTTATTTTCTTGTCAATACTATTTACTAAACATTTCTCTTTCTTTTTTTTAGGGGAGCATTGCGATTATGAATTTTTTCTTATATAATTGTTTTGTTTTTCTTTTCGTTTCATTTTATAAATTCGATTTTTAATAAAACGGCATAATGTATTTTTCAAGAAAGTATACATTTTTATTTAAACAATAAATGTATAAGAAAATTTTACTAAATGATTTATTATAATTATAATTCTTTAATTTGAAAAAAAAAAATTTGACTAAAATTGTTGGTGAAAGGAATCCACATGTATACCATTTCTTTTGAGAAACATGATTTTATTAAATAATCTTTTTAAGAGTTAGATAATCAGTTACTTCATTAACCTCTTCCATAATCGATGTCATAATTTTGAGTTGAATCTGAATAATTCTAATGATTTTTCTTGATTATACACAATATATTAAAGGTTCTTCAGCATCAAAATGCTGTTAAACAGTAATAAATGATAAATCTTTTATTCTAGGAAGAAAGACTTTTGGAATAAAATCTGACCATCAAATAACCTCAATAAATTCCGCACAATCCTAATGACCGTGTATTAATACATCTTAATCACTTTACTCCTTTAAGTTTCTATCATTATCAGTAATAATAGCATATAGAATTAATTCAAAGTTTCAAAAATATGTATGAGAAAAACGAATGTATTCAATAGTAAGTATAAATTTTTTTAATTTCCATTCATAATCAATAAAAGAACATGATATTCCAAAGTCCATAAATCTAAAGTTAATGAAACAGATATTGCCTCATTTTTTATTAGAATCTTCAATAATTTGGAATGTTCATGATTTTTTTATGTTTAATGTTAAGAAGCGGGAAAGAAAAATAAAAGATCAAGTATTAGCAAATATGACACAGCTCAGGTGAAAAGAAGTCTGTAAAATCAGTTATATACCATTAAACATTAACGTTAAGCTTTTAATAGTATTTTTGAGCAACGTAACTATATTAATTGAAAATCATTTATCGTTAGACATAATAAAAGTTTTGTAGTACAAGTTTGTATTAATTTTTCTGCTATACGGTAAATTGTAACCAATCATACCTACAATTTGCTGCAATCACTGTATAATGTATAATCAAAAAATTTTATAACGCGTAAAATATAAAATAGGGTACATAAAGAAATATTTTACCATATCGAGAATGAAAATTTAAGCTTTATTTATGTGATACTTTAATATGTATATATATATATTGTGTTTAAACTTATCACCGGATAATTCATTTTTTGTTAACATGTTTTTCTATTTGTATGTATTGCCAAATTAATTCAATCCATAACACAGAAGAAACGTAAATTTGATCACAAATGTATTACAAGTTTTTTTTTAATAATGTGTTACAAATGAACAGTACCTTTCTACTATATTTATACAAATTAAAAAAAAAAATTTTCTATAATTAAATTGAAAAAAAAAACCGAGCATAACTTGTAAAAATACGAAAGAATTCACATTAAATAAAACAACATAAAGTGGACAAGACCACATTGCATATTAAAAATAGAAACGTTATATTTAGCGCTCGCTTAATCTACAAGAAGACTGCTTACAAAATCAAAAAGATCATTTTAAACAGACAACAGACTAACTAACTTTAGGAATAAGTACCGGGCTCATACAATAATATAAAAATAGATTTCATTATATTGATGTTCTGAGGCAGTGCTTATATCATATATCGTTTATCATTATTACCATTATTACCCTAACTACCTTACATGGTCAACAATAAAACAATAAAAAAATAAAAAAATTACCATGTTAGGATAGTTTTCGAATATTGCACTGCCACTCCCAAGTTATTATTAAAAAAAAAAAGTTTGGAAAAAAGTTTTGGAAATTTTTATGGGATTTTTTTTGTGTACGGGTTTCAAAAAATATGTTTCCTCCCAGAAAAGCAGGATTGGTTTTATTTGTTATATAAAAAGTTGTGCTTACTAACTATTAACCGCAGTATTATTATTTAT
>QKYT01000072.1:67717-86733 GCA_003550305.1 Glomus cerebriforme
TCATAGTTGATATTTTACTATATGTCTAATCCACGTTGGTTTTTCTCATCGAAAGATAACAACAACGAAAGAGCAAGACTGCGTTCTTATCGTCAGCGTTTTATATCTGATATATTTACTAGACTATTTCCTCAAATGACTGATAACAATAACTTACGACAGGATAAAGAAGAAAAGGAAAAAGAAATTCGAAATAGTAACTTAACGTCCGCAACGACTATAACGGCAGATTCTAATATTACCAACGAGAAGAATGCTCTAATCCAGGTTGTAGAAGAAGAGGCCAATAAAGGGGCTAATATAACAACAGGTTTAGGCGATTTATCAACTACAGCTTACGATTTTTATAATCAATCACGTCGACTTTCAGATATCTCCACTGAAATCATTCGTCCAACTCAACATGTAGTTAACTTATCAAATATAGAATCTCATGATACTGTTGATATTTCAACGATACCTTCAAATTCTGGTTCTAGACAATTTAGGAATATATATTATGGTTCAAGTCAAACCTCTCCTAGTCAACCTCAAAGTATTTTAAACCGAATAAAGTCAACGAAAGAAACTTGTGCTGTTGTGTTTCTGCCATTGTGTATTTCTTTAATAGGAATTTCTATTGCAATTATAGTATTATTATTTATGTTAAATCAAGAAGTAAACCGGTATAAAGAATCATTCGATTATATATGCATGGAAAGAATAAATGACGTTGCTGCTACTTTTAAGTCTGGTTTGAATACCGGTAAAGACTTTGTAGCATTTCTTACAGTTTTTGCGAATTCTTATCCAAATCTAGTAGATAATGCTGATGGAATTGTGAACACATTTGGAAATCTATCAGCAATTAATAATATGGTAATGTCGAATAAAATTAAATTGGAGAAGAACAAGAAGGATATATATATATATATATTTTTTCATTTCGTATTTATATTTATTTAAAATTTCTTTAAATCAACAAGGACATTTATTATATTAAAATAGTTTCTTAGGTTTGTTATTCGGTTTCTTTACGTGAATGTTATGAACATTTACAATAACTTATACATTGGACATAATATATATATGTTTATTTATATATATATATATTTGATTCTTCTTGATTTTCCTCCTTTTCTTTTCCTTTTATCTTAATCTGCTAATGAAATTATTTTATTAACTTTCTCTATCTTTTTTATGTAGAACATCTACACGATGAATTTTGCACCGAAAATCCTCGATTCTGATCGTTTAAATTATGAAGCGAAACATGGCATAATAAAGCGTTATGATGGTCAAAATGAATTAATTCGACGAGATTATTCCACAGAATATTTCCCCGTGCGATATTCTATACCATGGAGAAATGAGACACCAATCATATTGAACTTTGATATATCTTCTGAACCTGAAAGAGCAGCAGCAATGGCAAAAGCAAGACAAACAGGAAATATAACTATATCATCCCGAATCCAACTAATATTCGATTTAACTAAAGGGGGGATTTCTGTATTTTTTCCATTTTATGGTAATATTATTGAAGGACAACAAACGGCACCAAATAGTGGAACTGATGTTACTGGGTTCGTTACAGGAATTTATGAAATAGATGAGACAATTAAAAGTGTAACAGATGGTTTTAATGACAATTCCGGAGTTGGGTTTGATATAGTTGATTTGGAAAATGGAAAACCTATTTATTCTAAGGATAGTAATATAGTTTGGCATTCTGCTAGTTTTAATAAACAGATAACTCATACCATAGGAGATCGTCGTTGGAAATTTACTTGTTATAGTTCTAGAGATGCCTATAATCGAGCAGTATCATTATTAGCGCCAGTTGTATATTTTGTGCTGATAACAGTGTTTTTTGCTTTTATAGCTCTTCTTACATCGAATTATTTTAGAAAACTTTTTAAAGCACGATATAAATTTACTGAACAAGCGGCTAAATTGGGAAGGACACAAAGTCTTCTTAAAGCAATAACAGCAGATTCTAAAGCTGTATTAGAAGCAATTGCAGATCCATTAGTTGCATTGAATGCCAGAGGGGAAATAGTTGGAGCTAATAAACATGCGTTGAGCTTAACTGGATACTCACCAGAAGAAATCAAAGTAGCAAATAAGATGCATATAAATAAATTATTGATTCCTGTAGCTGAAACACCAATGGAAGAAAGAATTCTTAACCCATTAAACGGAGACGATCAATTGATAGAAGTTCCTGTTAGGCCTGGTATGAGAGATGTATTAGCAAGGAAGAAAGATGGTACATGTTTTGAAGCAGAAGCTAATTTCTCACAACCAGTTGTTGAAAAAAATTATTTTACTCAAGTAGTAATGTTTAGAGATGTGTCATTTAAAAAAGAGAATGAGAGAGCGGTTATGGATGCCAAAAAAGAAGCCGATCTAGCCAATCAAAGTAAAACTGAATTCTTATTCTTTTTATGTCATGAGGTAAGATGTTAATGTCAAGTCACGTGATTTTTTTATTTTGTTTGCTCAATATTCTTTATAATTTTATATAGATACGAAATCCTGCACATGCAATATTGGGATTTGCAGAAATGTTACAAAATTCATTAAAGGAGAAAGAACAATTTGAAGAACTAGAATACATAATATCAGCAGGAAAGTTCTTATCGTTTATAGTAAATGATATTCTCGATTTGACACATCTCACCAATCCAAATCCCTATGAAATCGAATTGAAATGTAATGGATTTAATATTTACACTTTAGTTGATAACATAGCCAAAATACAATCTATCGAAGCGGATCATAAACATATTAAAGTAAAGACAATAATTGGTGGACAATTACCACAAATTTTATTTGGAGATGAATGTAGATTGGAACAAATATTATTGAAATTATTAGCAAGAAGTATTGAAGTGGCACCAAGTAATGGGACAATCGAGTTAACAATTGAACAGAAAAAAATTCATCGTAGTAAAGGAGTTTTATTAAGATTTTCAGTTAAAGATCAAAGTAAAGGATTGAGTTCAGATGAAGAAATAAAAGAGTTATTTAAACCATATTCAAAGACTAATAGTAGTATTGGATCAAGATTTCATGCACAGGGATTATCGATGGCATTAGTTCAAGCTATTATTAAAGTAATGGGGGGAAGATTAGTAGTTGAAAAAGTAGACAGAAGTAGTAATAGTAGTAAACGAAAAGATGATGCTAATGGTAAAAATCATGTATGGTTTGAGATATGGTTATTAACAGAAGAGGCTAAAGAAAGAGGGAAATTATTTAGAGAATCATTTGACAGTATAGCAGTTAGTAAAACTGGTAGCGCAGGTCAAAATTCATTCAAAATTTCAAGTGCTCCCGGATCAACTAATGGTAAATTAATGGATGATATAGTAATAAACTCAGATTTGGCTGATAATGAGGATGTAATGTCACAAGCTCAGCTTCGTAATGCGAAGAGTATGCCGGCAAAACCAAAACGGGATAGTAAATCTTATATGAGTACGATAAGAAAGAAACGAAGAGCCACATTAACATCTACAGCTGCTGCCGCGGCAGCGCTGAACAGTGGAGGAGAGGAGTCTAACGACGAAGAAGCAGGAAGTAATAGTGAAATAATAAAGAACGTTACTGATAATAGTAAGACAGCTACAAGTATTACCACTAAATTCTTCAGGAAAAGAAGCATAATGTTGACATCTGGATTGTCTAGAGCGGGTAGTATTCCTAATGAGAAATTATCGTCATCCCCATTATCCGCTAGTTTTTCACAAAATTCTGTAAATGAAGATTCAATACATAGAGGTGGAGACAAAAATATTGTTCGAATAGAATCACAGGAGAATATATTACCTATAATATCATATTATTCTGGTGGTAATACAAGTGTCTCCCCTGGATCAATTATCCCGCCCGTTCCACCCGTTCCACCTGTTCCATCACTTCCTCAGGATCGTAATTTATTATTGTTCAAATCTTCTACTACGGATTCTATTAATTCAAAAAATAGTAGTAGCGCCTCATTAACTGCTCCTACCTCCGTTACTAATGTAAATACATCACAGAATGTCTCAGTGCCACCACATGATCCACCCGCATCAGTTGCCTCCACTTCTACAAATTCACATAATCAACATTCTCTTCACATTACTTTACCAAATAATCAACCACCTCTCACTCCTCTTTCTTCACATGTTACTCATCCTCCTTCATTAAATATAATAGCAGATACTAATAATACTAGTACTACTAATAATATCAATAATGATAATAAACTTCCTTCCATTTTAGATAATTTAGCAGGTGTACAATCAACGGCTGTTGCTGATACTGCTGCTGCTTCTTCAGATCAACAGAAGCAGTTAAAGATTTTGCTTGTAGAAGATAATTTAGTATGTCAAAGAGTAACATATAAAATGTTGAATAGAAATAATTATTTGGTGGACATTGCTAATCATGGTAAAGAAGCTGTTGATATGGTAGAAGCCATTCAAAAACAGCAGCAACAATATGCGTGTATACTTATGGATATTATAACACCTGTGATGAATGGTTATGAAGCTACTCAGGTATTAAGAGATCGTGGTGTAAAAATACCAATATTAGCTTTGACTGCCAATAGTTTTGGAAGTGATGTAAAAAAAGCCAAAGATGTTGGTATGGATGATTTCTTAACTAAACCAATCAAAGAAGTGGTATGTATTTATTTGAAAGGAATGAAATTATGTTGAAAAATGTTAATTTACTAATTATATTTATGTAATTTTCTTATAGGAATTGATTGCTGCAATAAAAGCACAAATTAAGATATCTGAAAATATTGACAATCAACATGATGATTCTATGGAGATTTCTGTTGAGCATAAAGATCAATATTTAACTGTAAATTCATAACATTTACAGTAATTTTGATTGTATTTTAATTATTTGTAATAATAATATTGTTATTTATTTTATAACCTTTTTTTTTTGTAAAATATATCTCATTTTTTCTTTTTCAAAAAAAAAAAAATTATTTATAAAGTATGCTGTAAGTGTAGTGTAATGTAGTTTTATACTTTAAAATTTATATAAAAAAAAAAAAGAATTTATTGTATATAGTTATTACCAAAAAAAAAAAAAAAATTTTTTTCAATATGAATTTTAATACACAATAAAATAATAAAATAAAAAATTAAATTAAAACTTTAAATCTTATTGTATAAAAATCCATTAATCTTTCAAATACAATTGTTTATTAAAATTAAAAAATTTTATATTTGATAAATACAGAGGGCGATCAATGTTATATAAACACTTTATTCTACCCAAATTATGCTAATCATTTTATATTAATGTAATATAAATTAATGTATTATTCTGTACTTACAGTTATAATAAATAAACTCCTATACTTAATATTTTTCAGAATTTTTTGCAAGTATGAGAATGCTCACTGCAAAAATTCTGATTTGTACAACTAGAATAATAAATAGTTGAAAATTTAAAAAAAATGGGGTGGTTCAGTCATTATTAATCTGATCAATATGTATTTACTATCATTTGAATTGTCTCAATGAGACGAATACAATGAGCTAAAAATCATGAAAGACCAACTATTGGATCCAAAAATATCATAGAAAACATCTAAATTTTTGAAGCGTAATTGTACATTGGATATTGATCATACAAAGACGATTTTATTATTATTCGAATCCTCTTAATGAGACGAATCTAATGAATATAAAATCATGGAATTTCAATCAATAGATACTGAAATATCTTTAAATGTCCATGTAACATTGATCGCCCTCTGTATATATATATATATATAATATAAAAATTATAAAAAAAATTAAAAAAAAATTTTCCTGTAATTTTTATTTTTATAAAAAAAAAATTTAAAGAAAAAAGTTATGGCAATGCATCGTTACATAATCTATTTATCACATGATGTATACTATATAATAATTTGACAAATTATACTAAATATATTGCTTAGAGTATGAAAAAACTCTTTTCCTATTTTTTATTTTTATTAGAATTCTACAGTAAATTTACAAATAATTTCAAGCAATAATAAATTTATTAAAAATGGAAGTAACAGTTTTTACCTATTCAGACAAACTTTTTAATAAATATATTCATACTATGGACTGCAAAAATATAGGTAACAAATTGTCTGTTGACATAAATAACCTTCTTTTACAAAATCACCTTTAGAAAGACTTGAAAAATAAAAATGTTTCTGCCAATAATATTGGATGTTTTATCAAAGGAATTTTTATCTATACAGCAATATTACAACTAGTACTGTTCCTTATTAGGAAAATAGTGAGTAAATTTTATGAAAATATATTGGATGCTAACATAAGAAGTTTAAATAAAGCCTTGGAGGAAATAACTAGGTATGAAATTATCATTGACAAACTCAAAGTCAAATTTGCTGTGGTAAGTAAAACACAGCCTCAGATAATTGGACTATAAGTACCAATATCATTTTCATCAAAAAAGGTATAAGATTTTGAACAGCCTATTTTAGCAACTTCCAGTAGATCAATAATAACAGAAAACACCAATGGTAACTCATTATCTATACCGATCATAATACAGAAGGATCTACAAAAATCATTATCACGAGAGATATCACTTCAGAAATCTAATCACATGGAAATAGAGAAAGACATTTCTAAATCAGTTACTTCACCACCTGTAATATTATATAACATTTCAGGTAAATGGAATGCTGAGAAAATAATAGAGGAAATCAACAAACATCTAAGTTCTCTTATGAAAGTCATCCTATTAAAATAAGGCAAATACACTTGTGTAAGGGTTACAATAGTACTGAGAACTGCAGTACTCAATATATTTGAAGAAGGTCAATAGCAAATCCTACTAGGCAACACTCTTGTCAGATAGTTTTCAATGAACTGGTCTTTAGAACAATGTAATATAGTTGTAGCCAAAATTAATTTTGTAATAAGGAATTACGTAATTACATAATTCTGTAATTATTTCAGAATAATCATATGATTTTTGTAAATACAAAAATAATTTTGGTATATGTAATTAATTTTGGTATACATAATTAATTTCAGTATACATAATTAATTTTGGTATATATAATTAATTTCGGTATATGTAATTAATTCTGATATATGTAATTAATTTCAATATACAAAATTAATAATTAATTATAGTATATATATGTAAATGATTATCAGTTAATTATACTTTATTACGTTACATTAAATATCCAAATTAAGAATTTAAGAATTTTGTCTTACAATTAATACCAATAAAAACTTTTTTACAATAATAAAAAACTTTCACATTTAAAAAAACACTAGAAGGAAAACATACCATATGAAAGAGAAGAAGTAAACACTTTAATATCACCAAATCCTGAAGATAATAATGATGATACAAATGCAAATAAAATAAATATTGCTAAAAAAAGAAAATCTGGAAGACTAAAAAATGATATTTGGGATTTTTTTATAGAAATAAGCCCACGAGTTTAAGGTCATTATGACGCTAAATATAAAGAATGTGGCTGGAAAAAAAAAGCTAATGCTAAAACAGATGAACTTGAAACTCATATTGGTTTTCGATGTATTAATGCAGATTATAAAATTAAAAAAAGATATATGAACATTATTCAAAGTAGAGGAAATTTAGGTTATTCTATTGATGATGATAATAGACCATTAAAAAAAGTAAAGATTCATTATAGTAATCAGCAACGAATTGATAAACATTATGAATCTCTTAATATTACCAACTCAAAAATACAATTGGCAAATCAGGCTTTTGTTAAATTGTTTGTTTGTTGTGATATCCCATTCCATTTAGTACAGCATCCTGCATCCATTTTTTAAAGAATTCATTAAAACTTTATATCTAGCTTATATATTTCTATCATGTCAACAATTATTTACAAATATGCTTAATTCTGAGATATCACATATTCAATTAAAAATTAATGCAATACTCAAAAATGAAACTTGTGTGATGCTAGGTATTTATTTTAGAAAAAAGTAATTTATCGCCATGGCGATATATTGCTACCTAGTATTATGATCCAGATGAATTCGTGATCCGTAGTGTTATAATTCAGATGAATCCGTGATCTGTTAGTTCAATTCGTAATTAATTTTTGATCCGGATAATTGGCAGATTCATCCATACAATCCAGAAGTTTTAGCCACACTATTATATGATATTACTAATGAAAAATTTGCTTTATAACTTTGTTTCGTAATTATATATTCACAGACTGATGGCACGTCCTTTGGAGGTAATTTCAAAGGGGAGGGAGATTTTTTTTTAACTTTTTAATTTAAGAACGTTACTAACATTCTTCTTTTTCTCTTTTTTTTGTAGAAATGGACTTTTTGGCACTGATTTAAAGGTAATTTCAAGGGGTGGAAGGGTTTTTATTAACTTTTTAATATAAGAACGTTTATTAACATTCTTCTTTTTTTCTTTATTGTAGGAACGGATCTTTTGGCACCAATGGCACTTCTCTTGAAGGTAATTTTGAAGGGTGGAGAGGGGAATTTTTTTAACTTTTAAATATAAGAACGTTATTTATCATTTTTTTTTCTCTTTTTTATAGAAATGGACTTTTTGGCACTGACTTGAAGGTAATTTCAAGGGGCGGAAGGGTTTTTAGTAACTTTTTAATATAAGAACATTTATTAACGTTCTTCTTTTTCTCTTTATTATAAGAACAGATCTTTCAGCACTAATGGCACATCTTTTAGAGGTAATTTTGAAGGATGGAGGGGAGAATTTTTTTAACTTTAAATATAAGAATGTTTATTAATGTTCTTTGATAAAAAGATCAATTTTCATAATAGTCATCCAGATTATTTATTCAGATTCATCCATCTTTTTTATTCAGATTCATTCAGATCATCCATTTTTTTTCATCCAGATTCATCCATCATCTAGCTAAATTCTAACAGATGATTCATTTACTTTTAGACCAGATTATCCACTGGATTAATGAATTAACCAGATCCAGATCGTAACATTATCACCACCCCTGTCACGTGACCTATTATATCACGTGATTTATACTATATAACTAGGAAATGGAAACTATTTTAAGTCCGGAGCGCATATTTTTATTTTTTAGTAATCAATATTTATTTATTATCAATCAATCAAATTTAAGGTATGTGACCGGATAAACAGAAATCGTCATGTGATCATAATGGTTATCACCTCACATAAAAATATATAGTTCTTCGCTTCACTCCGGACAATAATTTGTTACCCTCGTATCACACCATAGTTTTCCATTTTTACTATTTATTCTAAGAACTTAGAATTTTTTTGGTATGATAAATACTATTTGTCACATATTATTCATCACATGTTTAATTTTGCCCAAATTTTATAACGCTGGCCAAAATATCCTTATTTAAATCTTAGGTAACATTATACAATCCAAAAAAGGCAATTTTATTTCTCATAAAAATTGAAATTTTGGGTTATGCAATATTCCTAAAAAGGCAATTTCATCACAGATTATTTAATTCTGGCTGGAATTATGAATCACGTGATACTGGCGATGCATCGCCATAGCGATAAATTACAAAATCCTTTATTTTATATTTTAATTATTTGTATTAAATTTTATTTTAAAAGATCTACATGCATATTTAATTTTTAATTTCAAAGAGTTAGATGGCTAGACATCACCAGTATTACGCATTCATTATTTTTACTTAGAGTGAAAAAGAATATATCCATTCCATTCAAAATCTTTCTAAAGAATCTCATACCAGTTCCTTTATTGCCAAAAAAATAATTGAAGTGATTGAGTCAGTTGATTCAGAGAAATTTTCGGCAATAGTGTCTGACAATGCAGCTTCTATAGTAAAGGCAAAAAAAATTGTTAATGAAAAATATCAAAGTATAATGCCAATTCGATGTATTGATCATCACATCAATTTGATCACTAAAGATATATGTAAATTGCCTTTTGCTAAGGAACTTTTAAAAAAATGTATGAAGGTTGTTAAATATTTTAAAGCTTCTCATATAGCTGGAAAGGTCTTACGTACGGAAATACTGAAAAAAATGGTAAAGAGTGGTGGTTTAAAATCATATGTCAAAATATGTTAGACTACTGCATTTGATTGTGCAAATTCCATTTTATCTTGTGAGACTATTCTAAAAGATGTAAGTAATTTTTCTAATAATTTAATTTTAATTTTAAATTTAATTAATTATTATTTATTATTATAATAAGCAGATTGTAGTACAAAATGGTGATACGTTAAGTAACAATATTAAAAAAATTATTTCTAATCGGCATTTTTATGTTGATTTAGAAGAATTAGTATTAGTTATTGAACTAATTAAAAAAGCATTGAAATGTCTTGAATTTAAAACCACTACTTTGGCTGATTGTTTCATTGAAATAATTAAGCTTTTCGCTACTATTAAGGATTTACTAGAAACACAGAAGATATCATTTCGTAATGAATGCATTAATATTTTTCACAAAAGATAGAAACAATTCGATATTGAATTATATATGCTCGCATATATATTANATNNAAAATATAGAGNTAATTATACTTTAATCATGATTTACTTTTTTTAACAATTTATTTATTCATTATTTATTTATATTAAGGTAAAGGAATAAAAAAGGAATAAAAATAAAGACTTTTCACAAAGTAATTAAATACAGAATTCAAGAAATATGACTTAAAATGAGTGGAGGAAAAAATTCTAGTCAGATTTTGATAGGTCAATTCGCTAATTATAGAAATAAAAAAGCTCTGTATGATCATGAATTTATTGATGAAGTATATACAGTTCAAAGCTGGTGGAAGCTAACATATGAAGAAAATGATGATAGAAATTTTATCTGAAATTTAGCTTTTAAAGTTTTATCAATAAGATCTCATAATGCAAGATGCGAACGAATATTTTCTGTATTAGGATGGATGATGAATAAACGTAGAACCAGGTAGGAAATTTAATTTCAATTTATACAAATTCTATAATCTATATAACTGATAATTAATAATTCAATAAATTATTATTTTTTTTTTAATAAAATTAAAAAGATTAGGAATAGATTGTATATAAAACATGGCCAAATTGTATGCCTACTACATTATCAATGCTAAAGCGGAATTGAAATATGTATACCAAGATTTATCAGAAAAGAAATTTTATGAAAAAGTTAAAAAACATTTGTTTGAACATCTCGCTGAAGATGATATTGTTAAAGTAGAAGATGATTATGATTATGACGATGATGAGGATAAGATTAATAATGAGGATAAGGATGAGGATGGTACGAATAATAATAGTGAAATTGATGAATACTTAAACTTAGTATTTGAAGAGTTACGTCAACTTCTTGAGATACAAATTGTAAAAGTGCGTATTGAAAGATAACCAGTTGTTGCAAGAACAATTTGGTGATCATTAAAATAGGATGTTAAGTGCTATCAACTACTGAGTAAATATTAAACTTTAAATCAGTTATTTTAAAACATTAATATTTTGAAATAAAAATTGTCTTTTTTATGATTTATAACCTGCGTTTGCATAGTTTATATGAAATTAAAAAGTTATGTTTGCATAAAGTTAAAAGATCGATAAATTTTTATTTATCGATCATGTTTTTACCGATCTAAATTTTTTATTTATTTAAATATAGTTTTTTAAATATCTTTGGCTTTTAAACTATGCTGAATTTTTTTTTATTATTTTAAAAAAAATAAACCAAAACATTTTTATTTATATACTTATATTTTTTATAAAAATAAACTGAAAATTTTTTTTATTACATTTTTTTTATAAAAAACTTTTTTATAATAAATTAGGAGATGAAAACAGCTTTAGAAACAGACTTCAGATATATTGCAATGGGTATTGGTTAGAATTTACTTAAAGAAATGTTCTAACATTTCTTTTTTCTTTATTTTTATAGGGAACGACTTTGAAGAATTGAATATAGACTTCAGGTATATATTTTGTGAGATTTTGGTTGAAATATGCTTAAAAAATGATCTAATATTTCTTTTTTCTTTATTTTTATAGGAAACAACTTTGAAGAATTGAATGCAAACTTCAGGTATATATTTAGAAGGATTTTGGTTGGAATATGCTTAAAAAATGGTCTAATGTTTCTTTTTTCTTTATTTTTATAGGAAATGACTTTGAAGAATTGAATGCAGACTTCAGGTATATATTTTGTGAGATTTTTGTTGAAATTTGCTTAAAGAAACATTCTAACGTTTCTTTTTTTTCTTTATTTTTATAGGGAATGATTTTGAAGAATTGAATGCGAACTTCAGATATATATTTTTGTGAGATTTTTGTTGAAATTTGCTTAAAGAAACATTCTAACATTTCTTTTTTCTTTATTTTTATAGGAAACGACTTTGAAGAATTGAATGCGAACTTCAGGTATATATTTTTGTTGGATTTTTGTTGGAATTTGCTTAAAGAAACATTCTAACATTTCTTTTTTTTTTATTTTTATAGGGAACAACTTTGAAGAATTGAATGCAGACTTCAGGTATATATTTTTGTTGGATTTTTGTTAGAATTTGCTTAAAGAAATGTTCTAATATTTTTTTTCTTTATTTTTATAGGGAACGTCTTTGAAAAATTGAATGCGGACTTCAGGTATATATTTTTGTTGGATTTTTGTTAGAATTTGCTTAAAGAAACATTCTAACGTTTCTTTTTTTCTTTATTTTTATAGGAAATGATTTTGAAGAATTGAATGCGAACTTCAGATATATATTTTTGTGAGATTTTTGTTAGAATTTGCTTAAAGAAACGTTCTAACATTTCTTTTTTCTTTATTTATAGGGAATGACTTTAAAGAATTGAATGCGGACTTCAGATATATATTTTTGTGAGATTTTGGTTAGAATTTGCTTAAAGAAACATTCTAACGTTTCTTTTTTCTTTATTTTTATAGGGAATGACTTTGAAGAATTGAATGCAGACTTCAAGTATATATTTTGCGGGATTTTGGTTAGAATTTGCTTAAAAAAATGTTCTAACGTTTCTTTTTTTCTTTATTTTTATAGGGAACGACTTTGAAGAATTAAATGCGAACTTTAGGTATATATTTTATGAGATTTTGGTTAGAATTTGCTTGAAGAAACATTCTAATATTTCTTTTTTTCTTTATTTTTGTAGGGAACAACTTTGAAGAATTGAATGCGAACTTCAGGTATATATTTTGCGAGATTTTGGTTGAAATTTGCTTGAAGAAACATTCTAATGTTTCTTTTTTTCTTTATTTTTATAGGGAATGACTTTGAAGAATTGAATGCAGACTTCAAGTATATATTTTGTGAGATTTTTGTTGGAATTTGCTTAAAGAAATGTTCTAACGTTTCTTTTTTTTCTTTATTTTTATAGGGAACAACTTTGAAGAATTGAATGTAGTCTTCAGGTATATATTTTGTGAGATTTTGGTTAGAATTTGCTTAAAGGAACATCTTAATGTTTCTTTTTTGTAGAGAATGGTGTTGAAGACTTCAGGTATGTTAATGGATTTCTATTTAGAATTTACTTAAAAGAAATGTTTTAGGCTCTTAATATTTCTTTTTTGCTTTATTTTGTAGAAAATAACCTTGATATGTTGCAATAGGCCAGAACTTTGATTGAGATTTAGTGTTTAGTTTTTTTTTCTTATTTTTGTAAAGGACAAAACATGTTCAATAAAAAAAATGTAATGTATTATATAATTAATTATAAAATAAAATAAACATTTAATTTTTAACCTAGATTTTAAATTTGTGTATTTTACGTTATTAATTTTAGATTTAAGTTCGCATAGTTACATTAATAAAGGAATCCATAATTAATTAAGGAACCCGTAATTAATAAAGGAATCCATAATTAATTAAAAAACCCGTAATTAATAAAGGAATCCGTAATTATTATTATGTAACGTAATTTCAGAATATGAAATTTACAAAACAATTTCAGCTACAACTATACAATGTAAACAAAGATTTGTCTTCCAAGCCATACTAACTGATTTTGGCAAAAGCTTTAAAGAAGACCTTATTTTTCAGGATACAGAATTTGAGTCCAGTTTATTTTACTAACATACGTTTTACCAACAATTATTTTGCTGACAAAATTTTCACTAATGATTATTTCACTTACATGAACATTTCACTGAAATAGTTATTTAACTAACAAATATTTAACTGAAAGTTATTTCACTGACATTAGCCTTTTTAAAATAATTTTCATACTTCTCTAATTAATTAAGTAATTAATTAAGTAAATTTAATTATAAGCCACAATTATTAAATAGATCATTTCATAATCACAATTATTAGGCTGCAAATATTCCCATTTACGTAATTTTATATAAGTTTTTTTTATTTTTAATAATAAAATTTATTACAATTGTTATTATTTTCATAGTTACAGTAATATATTAATTTATGCCAAAGTAAATATTAATTTATTTATTAATACATTCATTAAGTTTTAATGTAATATAGTAAATAAATTTTTGAAAAATTATTATTAATAAATAAAAAAAGAAAATGTATAAATAATAAAAATAAAATAAAATTTTATTTGAAATCTTTTAATTTTATACTTGTTGATGAAATAACTTGTTAGTAAAATGTTAGTGTCGGTAAAATGATTATTGGTAAAATATTTGTCTGTGAAATATACATATCGGTAAAAATTTTGTCAGCAAAATAATCGTTAGTGAAACGTATGTAAGCCTAGCCCTGAAACTGAAATATTTCAGATTTGCCAAAATTCTGAAACTGAAATCTGAAATATTTTTGAAATCTGAAATTCTGAAATCTGAAATTCATGCCGAAATGCTGATATTCTAATTGGCCGGCATTATGGAAATTTTAGCTGGAATTATTAAATTTCCTAAAAAGGATATTTTATGTTACATAATTGGTGAAAATGATTTTTACCAAATTTGAAGGATGTCTAAAGTGGGGCAAATTACGTGACTTCAGAAAAAATTTGCTTGTTCAAATAAAAATTTCCCCTATTTATATAACTTTTCAAAATACATATTGTAAATGTATTTTAGCCTGCTCTGCAAGTTTACTTAGAGCGCAAAATGAGGTTATGAATACCACTTTTGATTTATTTGACTTTTTTCATTTTCGTCAAAATTAATTTATCCATTTTTGGATATGATCAGCAAAGTTCATTCATCCATATGTAAAGTCAAAACCAGTATTTTTAACCTACTTTATTTCCTTAAGTAAACTTACAGAGCAGGCTAAAATACACTTACTCCAAAATTTTTAAGTTTATATTATAATTAGTTTCGAAAATAATTTATAAATTTGTATTTTTGTAAATCACGTGATTGCTCGCGCTTTAGACGATCTCCAAATTTAATTTTTTGTGAAATGGTATCACCTAAAAAGGAAATAATCTACATATAAGTTTAATCTGATAATTTTTTGGCATTTCGGCCTGATTTTGGATTTAGTAATTCTGGCCGATAATAATCACGTGATTTTTACCGTTTGCTAATTATTTAATATAAATAAAAAACTTTAGCAATAAATATCTCAGCAACCAGTGATCACAAAAAGATGATCTTGTTACCTTTAAACTTGCCTAATCGAGAGGAATCCAATGAACTAAATCATCTTTCTAGAATTAATAAATGGCGAGATAAAATTTTTATTATTTCAGCCAATCAGAATTTCAGAATAATTTCAGATTTTGGTTTCAGAATTTCAGAATTCAGATTTTGGGTAAATCAATTTTGGAGCCATCCTTAAGCGTATGTCAGTAAAATGAATGCGTTCCACAGAATTTATGGTACACCATCATTTAGCCACAATTAAACTAGTGAAAGATTCTAGAGGTAAACAAAAATTGATAGAGTTTTTTTAAATTTTAGATGATCTTAATTGTGCTTGCTAAGCCATTTTCAAGATCTATGAACTTATCATATAGAAGATAGACAAAATTGGGAAGAAAAAGTCTAACTCCAATTATCTATTGGCTAAAGTTTTCTCTTTAAAAAAACAAAGATTCAAAAAAGTCATCCTTCTCTTCCTCCTTCAAATCTGGCAAGAAAAATGATAACTATACCAAGAATGATCTTTGCTACTGAAGTTTGAAATCCAGCTTAGATTGACTAGCCAAATGTATGAGAGATATTATCATCCACTATAAGAGGCTTACCACTCATGAAAACAGTATACCTATCTATAGGAATTGAAAAAAATTCTATAATATAATGAAAGAGAAACTATGAGAAGCGATAGAAACATCACAATCTTCTGTAAATCTGGCTTTGCTTATTCTCCATCAGCTTCACCTACTATTTCTAATAGTTTTTTTACTTAGCTATCCTGACTAGATGTGATAAATAGTCCATGTAGGTAAGATTCTAAAGGTTGTCAAATTTAGACATAAAAATTTTTAATTATTTTCAAAAGGATAGGTTTTATCTGAAAACATCAAAATGATCTTATTATAGTTTTTGTAATAATTATTATTAGTATATAATACATTAGTTATTTATTTTTTTTTTTTCATAATTTGGTTTTTTTTTTTTATATTTTTCCTTTTTTTTTAATTTTCCAGTGCTTTTTGAGTCTAAAGGCTTTTCGTTTTCTTATTTTTACTCAGCATGTCAGGGTTCACCTAGATTCTTATTCAGATGTATACTTTTGCATATTTTCACGTGATTATTTACCTAATAAAAATGCTGTTTTAGTATAAAAAAATATATATATAAAATATATTGCTTAGAGTACAAATGTAATAATAGAACTATCATCAAATAGTCTAACTATCTTTTTTAACTTTATTTTTTTTACCAGTCAAAACTATTGAATCTTTACCCATAATTATCAACAAGACTTTTTCAAAGTTTATAACTATTATAAATATCTTTATAAATAAATTTTTATGTTTTATCAATATATTTATTATTTTTTATTTTTTTTGTATTTTTTTTTAGTTTTNTNTTATTTTTAATATTTTTTTTTTGAAGACGCGCTGTATCATGAACTTTATTCTATAAATCATTGGACAATGCCCAGTATACAATAACAAATAAAATTAAAACGAACAGATATAAGACCTCCTTCAAAAATAAAATCCCAATGCATCACACTTACGTAGCATGAGTCCTCAGAGTGAGAACTAAAAGCAAGACCTCCTTAGATATTAGTATACTCTAATTCTACCCCATATCCCAGTGCTAGTACCAAATAAAATAAAACCTTTCAATCAGTCTTTCCAAATCTCTCCTCAACATTCATGGGTCTTCAAACTAGTATGATTTGTTATAATAGCTCTAACTCTATTGTAAAAGGAATTATAAAAGCCAGCTACTAGTACTAACCTCCAGAAAAAAAGGAAGACTAAATCTAATACTAAAACTAAAGATAAAAATTAAAAACTAAACCTACTTCTATCTCTACTACTTCCCTACTAAGACCAGTTTTGGGTCACCCTAACGGATACTCCAGATGAATCGAGACGACTGCTTATATTGTTTCGTCTGAAGGTCATTACCCAGTACTTTGCCAGATACCCCTTGAGGATGAACACCTCTGCTGGCCATCCCTACTATGACCACCCGGTAGGAGTTAATCCCAAAATAAGCCAATTCCTCACGGCCTAGACCTCCTTAATCTAGTGAATCGAGACGACTTCTTATCCAAATATTATCGGCAGTTATCTGGCCCTGTCGAAGAATCTTGATCCTTGATATACCTATTGCAGAAAAAACAAACATCTTGCTCCCAGCACCCTTAACCCGATTCTACCCAATTAACGCACCTGACCCTGTATCCAACGTCTTCGTGAACCTTTTATTCTTTTTATTAATTTTTCTAATCAACTACTAATGACGTCACCTTAAGGGGCAAAAATAAGGATCACCATCTGTGAAACAAAACCTAAGAATATATTACAATAAGGGAACCAATCATCAACAGATGATTGACTATCTATCATAATTTCCAGTACCCCCCATCTCCCGTCAGAGGATACCACTCCGCAGTAGTTCTTCCAAATCCGCAGTCAAGGTTAGCAGACTCAGTATAGCGGTATATGTTTATGTTCCAAAGCCAGTTCAGTATTTGTCTTTACGAGCCTGAAAATCATGATGCCTTTCACCTTTTCACCAACAGAAAACGAAAAATAAAATATAAAAATAGTAATATTCACCAAACTTATACACCAGAAAAGCCTCGTCAAGCCCATACGACAACTCAGTAAAAAATCACCTAACTTCCAAAGAAACTCCACACTAGACCTGCTCCTGGGTCCACCAAAAGCAGCCACAAGTCCAACCCATCTGTCTTGTGCATGTAGAGCGTATCTTAGAATACCAAATGACCGCTCAGGTATCAATTTTTGAGAAAGACATAGGTGACTGAAAATTATGTTGACCTGACTTGCAGAGAAACTTGGTATGCTAGACACTAAATAACAAACTTTCTAAACCTTTTTAGTTAAGTTCAGCGTCGTAGAGCAACTTTTCCTATAACTAAAAGACCGCTTTCTTAGAACAAAATGGCCAAAAAGTGCTACTTTTCTTTCCAAAACAACTTTGGAGAAATGGGTGTAGGGATCAGCAGGGAGAGTTGCCCCCCTCTATTATTTTTAATATTAAAAGTTAAAACTATTGTATTATTTGTAATAAATACATCAAAGAATTTGTTTACAATGTATAAAATATAAAAAAAAAATAAAAAAAAATATTTTCATTCAAAAGTTTAAAAGGTTGTTTCTAAAAAAAAATAAAGAAAAAGAAACATTAATGTCATTTCTAAGACAAAAAAAATAAACTTTTAGAAATCTGGTTCTAAAAAAATAAAGAAATATTAGTGATATTTCTAAAATAAAAAATAACAAAAATAAAATATAAAAAATAAAAAGAAATACCTCTATTTATTTCAAAGTCCAAAAGGCTATTCCTAAAAAATAAAGGAAAGAAAGTATTATTAATTTGTTTTGTTGATAATCACAGTCAGTCCAGGGATGATGATTTTATGCGGCAATAAAACATGAATTATGTATGCAACAAA